>JAZFAU010000207.1:75000-197500 GCA_037178615.1 Dione vanillae
AGTTATTACTAATTTATATTAATATATATATTATATTTTGTGATATATTTGCAGGTACTCCTCGTTCGTCATTAATAGGTTTGACCAGCAGACCTTCTAGTGTAGTTCCAGCTACACCACCCAATTCTATTACGTCTCAAGGTATATTATGTATTTTTATAAGTTATTTTTACAATTCTATATTTTTAAGGATTAATCCTTAAATTTCGTTTTTAATTTAACGAATGTTCTAATGAGAAATGGAATATTCTATTTCCATTTTTTTCGCTCTGGCATCTAGGCGAAGCGCGGCGTTGAGTTCCGCCACTCAACACACAATGCCTCGAATAAGGCGGAAAGCGGGGACGGAGTGTCTTAACACTAGGTTCCTATGGTTCCTGCGATTCTGTCCCCCAAATAGAAATATAAGAAAAATATTAAAAAAGAACAATTAAATAATGTGTTTATAACTTATAGTAGTTGAAGTGGAGAAGCCACCTCTAACACCCCTACGGCCCAAAGTCAACTCCATATTTCATTTGTTCGGAGAGTGGCTGTTCGAAGCCGCGCTGGTCGGCACCGCGCCTGTCAGTAATAACCCACGTGAGTAATTATTTAGCGTACTTAAACGCCGCATTTTATATGTGTTATGTGGGTATATTTATAATAATTAAGTATGAGCGGTTGTATCCGCCATTATGTACGCAGTCGGAAATATAGCTCCTACGCAACAGACGTGTATATTATTTACCTACCGAAATAACAGTGGCGACGAGGGAACTTTACGCGTGCGATATGTCTAAAGTGTCAGTTGGACTATTAAGCGTGTTTAATCACGAAACACAAGAATGGTGTTTATATAAAGATCGGTTAGAACAATGGTTTCTTGCCAACGACATCGACGACGTGGCGGACAAATCTGGTGCGAAGCGACGTGCTATATTGTTAAGTAGCTTAGCTGAAACTACTTACCGGCTCGTAAGGGACTTAGCTTTACCGAAAGAAGTGGGTTCACTGTCATATTTAGAAGTAACCGGCTTATTGGATGCGCACTTCAAGACAAAGAAATGCAGTTTTGCCGAGCGGTATAAATTTCATAGTGCCGTTCAAAGTCCTAATGAATCGATGGCGGAGTGGGCTGCTCGCGTACGCGGGTTAGCCATGGACTGCGGGTTCACGGCGACGTCGCTTAACGAAGCGTTACGTGATCGCTTTGTGTTGGGCATGACGGTTGGTGCTGAGCGAGACCGACTGTTTAGTGAACCTTTGGAGGACCTCTCGTTGGAAAAGGCTTTGCAACTAGCAGAAAGCGTTCGTTGTGCAAGAGAAGGTGCGCGTCAGGCGGTAGTGCTGGCTAGTCCGGCGCTGGGCGTGCCCCATTGTCTCGACGTACACAAGATGGCGGCGCGGTCCGGATCTTGGTCAACTCGTCGTGATCTTGAACAGAGCGAGAAATCTTCGCATCGTTCAAATACAGCAAAAAAGTGTGAAGTGTGTGGCTATAACGGTCATATAAGTGAGACGTGCAAATATAAAAATTATATTTGTAGGAAGTGTGGAGCTAAAGGGCATTTGATACGTGTTTGCTCGAAACGGCTAAGTAATAATTTTATAGCTTATGGTTCGGATGACCATAGCAATGGCGATGATGGTAAGATATCACTCTTCAATATCCGTACTTATAGGGGTGAACCGATGCTTGAGGTGATTGTGGTAGACAATGTCTTATTAAAATTCGAAGTAGATACAGGTTCTGCGGTAACAGCTATTTCTGAAACCACGTACAACACGTATTTTAAAAGGCACTTGTTAAAGTATAATAATAAGATTTTAAAAAGCTATAATGGAACTACAATTAACTGCTTAGGCATGCTATCTTTGCCATTTTTATTTAATGGTAAAAAGAAATATTTAGATGTTTTTGTTGTTAAGAATGGTGGCCCGCCCTTATTAGGTCGCGATTTTATTCAAAAATTTAATTTACAAATATGTCCTATTAATATGTGTGAAAGTGTTTTGAATGTAGAAGATTTAATAAGTAGTTACCCGCGGCTATTTTCTGAGTCATTAGGGTGCTGTAAAGATGTCGAAATAGAACTAAATTTAAAACCTGATTCGAAACCCATATTTTGTAAAGCGAGGCCTGTTCCGTTTGCACTTCGGGAAAAAATCGAAAACGAAATTAACAGGCTGTTGTCTTTAGGTATAATCGAGCCCACAGCTTATTCTGATTACGCAAGCCCAATAGTGCCCGTTTTAAAACATAGTGGGGAACTTCGCATCTGTGCTGATTATTCGGCGACTATTAATAAACAACTTGTGATAGAAAAATATCCGTTGCCGCGTATAGAAGAACTTTTTTCTAAGTTGCACGGAGGAGCTCAGTTCAGCACGCTTGATTTATCTTCAGCGTATTTTCAATTAAAACTTAATAAAAAGTCACAACTTCTCACATGTATTAACACGCATAAAGGTCTATATAAATATACGCGACTAGTCTTTGGTTTAGCAAGCGCACCTGCTATATTTCAGAGAACGCTCGAAAAAATACTTTCAGGTATTGATGGCGTTCTTCAATTCTTAGACGACATTCTGATAACCGGCAAGACTCGGGAAGAGCATATGAGCAGATTGAAAGAGGTATTTAGCAGGTTAGAAGACGCTGGGCTAGTATTAAAACAAAATAAATGTAACTTCTTTCAAAATTCCGTATCATATTTAGGGTTTGTTATTGATAAATACGGATTGCATAAGTCACCAGAAAAAGTTAATTCAATTTTAGCAGCAAAAAAGCCTACAAACATAACAGAGTTAAAATCGTTTTTAGGGTTAGTAAACTATTACAGGGGGTTTATTAAAAATGCGTCAACGATTTTGTGTCCATTGCACGAGTTATTGAAAAAAAAAGTGCAATGGAGATGGGAACAACAACATGATGATGCGTTTGAATATATTAAAAAACAGCTGGCTTCGGATAATACATTAGCACATTTTAATTACGAAGCAAAGATTATTCTCACGGTAGACGCGTCCCCATTCGGTCTCGGGGCAATTCTGTCTCAAATCGAGGAAGGTGATATTGAAAGGCCCATTTCTTACGTTTCACGTTCTTTGTCAGCTGCAGAAAAGCAGTATAGTCAAATTCAAAAAGAGGCCACAGCTATTATTTTCGGTGTACGAAAATTTCACCAGTATTTATATGGCAGAGCAGATCCTTTTATACTAAGAACGGATCATAAACCTCTTCTATCAATTTTTAAACCAAACAAGGGTATACCCGAGGTTTCGGCTAATAGGCTTCAAAGATACGCATTATTTTTATCGGCGTATAATTACATTATTGAATATGTAAGCAGTTCGCATAACTCAGCTGATTATCTTAGTCGTTCTATGACTAATGACCCTGCACCGTTATGTAAAAAATACATTGAAAACAACACACCTTGTACACTGGATAATGCGTCTTATGTCAATTTTGTTTGGAATGTAAATTCAATGCCTGTATCGCTAGTCGACGTTCGGCAGGCGACCGAGGCGGACGGCCTTTTGTCTCGAATTGTTTATTTTGTGTTAAACAAATGGCCCAATAAAATTACTGATAAAAATATTCGCGCTTATTATCATTGTAGGTCTGAGCTTGCCGTAGAAAATGGATGTCTTATGAGAGGTTCTAAATTAATAGTTCCTAAAAGTTTGAAACAAGATATTATTAATGAATTACACTGCGGTCACTTAGGCGTTGCAAAAATGAAGGCGTCGGCGCGTTCACGTTTTTGGTGGCCGGGTATGTGTGCGGACATCGAGCGCGCGGTCGGCGCGTGCGGCGTCTGCACACAGCTCCGAGCCGCGCCGCGCCGCGCGCCGCTCACGCCGTGGCCGTACCCACCGGAGCCGTGGTATAGGGTACACGTCGATTTTTTGGGTCCGTTAAATAATAAAGTATATTTCGTGGTTGTAGATGCATATTCAAAGTGGGTTGAAGTTTTCGATGTAAGTTCAGGATATGGATCTAAAATAATAATAGAAAAATTATGCGAACTAATGTCGAGATTTGGATTATTCCACACTATTTGTAGTGACAATGGAACATCGTTCACTTCTACGGAATTTCAAGACTTCTGTAAAATTAATGGCATTACTCATTTAACATCTCCAAGTTATCATCCTGCGAGTAACGGACAGGCAGAAAGTTACGTAAAAATTATTAAAAAAGGGTTGAAAGCAATAGTTTTGTCTGGTTTGCAAAAGAAGGACATTAATATTAAATTAAATGAATTTTTATTCAATTATAGAAATTCCGTTCATTCTACCACAAATCGTTCACCTGCTGAGGTTCTTTTTGGTAAAAACTTGCGGTGTAGATTAGATCTTTTAAAACCTTCGCCATTGTCTTCGTTATCCGACCCTAAGCTAAAAGAAATTGTAAATAAAAATCAGTGTTCACAGATTAATTCATACAGTGGTAAACGTAAACTAGATTTCTCAGTGAATGACGTGGTTAGAGTAAAAACTTATTGTAAACAAAACAGTTACTGGTCATTAGGGACAATTGTAAAGGTTCTTGGTAAATCAACTTATTTAGTGAAATTAAAAGATATGGGTCGTATTGTTAAGAGACACAAAAATCAAATGTATCAGTGTAAGGGGGAGGAAGGTATTGTGATGTCGGCAAACAAATCCGCAGAAAGTAGTAACGATCAGAACGATAAAGAGTCTCTGCCGCCAATCGTTATCAAGGGAAACACCAGCGGTGATGTGGAGGTTTGGGATGATTGCCAAGACACGGAATTGACGCTACCCATTCCACGACCTGCAGATGAGGGTGCCAGCGATGCGGTTTCTTCGTCTGCGGATAACCTTCCTCCAAAGCAGCTTGAAGAACCTCCCCCTCGACTCCAAAGACCACGGAAACTTATAGATTATAAAAAGTACTTTTGAATGTTTTGTTATAAGTTACTATTCTATTATTATATACCTAAATTGTAATTAATTATAGTTATTTTAAACTACTGGTGGAGGGATGTTATGTGGGTATATTTATAATAATTAAGTATGAGCGGTTGTATCCGCCATTATGTACGCAGTCGGAAATATAGCTCCTACGCAACAGACGTGTATATTATTTACCTACCGAAATAACAATATGATTTTAGTATATATATAGGTTAAATGAAAACAGCTTTATATTGTAATAATTCCTGCTTTAAGGAGTTTGTTTTGTATTTTTTTAATATTGTGTTGATGATCAGTAGATGTATCACCGGCATTCTTAACTCTATGTTCTACAGTTATATAAGGGAAATAATGTATCAACTATTTGTTTATTAACTATTGATATTTACATATTTTTTTCTTTTTTTTATATAAATTTATATAAATTGAATAAATATTAACACGATATGTCGTACTTATATGTACTTCGTGTACTCGTAACTACTTCAAGCTTATATTTAAAGCTTGAGGAAGTCTCTTAATATATATCTTATATATATCTTAATATATATAACATCTATTTTTATGATTTTAAAGTGTTAATCCACACTGAGGATAGAAAAAATACTTAAAGAAAACATAAAAATTTGAATGCAGCGGGACTCGAACCCGCGAACCTACAGAGATGCAACAGAGATGCTAAGAACGATATAAGTTCTATAAAAGCATATAAGAATTTCAACGCGGCGTGATGTAGAACGCATGGCTCAGTGGTGAGAGCGCCTGCACGGTTCGCAGGAGGGCACGGGTTCGAGTTCCGCTGCGTTCAATTTTTTATATGTTTTCTTTAAGTATATAATATCTTTGAATTTCTTCAGTTATCGGTTATTACGGCTGACTATTTTTTATTGAAATATCTTGCATATTTTTTGCTGTTTTATTATATATGATGTGTATATTTCCAGAGCGATCCGAGGGAACTCCACCGCCCGCCTCGCTGACTGATGCGTCGTTGAAACTGAATATGACTAGCTATCAAGCAGGTATAAAAAATAATTTGAAGATTTTTTAAATATAATCGATTTTAAATGTAATCGAATTTTTAAATATAATATTTTTTTAATATATTACATATCAATTGTTATTGAAATGCTTTGCTTTTGAAAATTAGTGGCAGGATATGCACGATTGTAATTTTGTAATAATAGAATGACTTTGTTACAGAAGTTATTTATTATTATTGTTATAGTAACATTTTCATGAGTACATATTATTAATATATTCTTATTATTGCTTTTGGTCTATTTTAGAATTTTTTTAATAGTAAATAAATTATGTAACGAACCGTCGTTTGATTCTTTTGAGAAAGAATGAACTATTTTCATTATGTCACCAGAAACAATAAATACTCGTAAATATTTAGCAGTTTAAGCCTATAAAAGCATTAAAAATGTGCTTGCTTGTGTCAGGTCGCGCTGTAGCGCTGGGTGCTCTGTGCCGCGTGCTGTGCGCCAAGCAGTGCCGCGAAGAGGTGCTCGCGCCGTACCTGGCCCGCTCGTACGCAGCGCTGCAGCGCGGCTTGCGCGACCGCGCTGTCGCCGCCGCTGTCGTCAGACATTCCGAGGATATATTCAGGTTGAGTTTTGTTTCTTTTTGTACGATAATTCGTGTTTTAGGTTTTTTTACCAACTTTATGAATTTTTAAGAAAAAAATAATTAAAAAGATACTTTAGTAGACATAGAAGAAAAATACATAGATTTTATATGTAATAAGTTGTTGCTTGAAACAAAAGACTGTAATGGTTACTATATAAAGAGATTATTTATTGAGATTATACCAAATTTTATTTTGTAATTTATTAAAGTCAAAGTCAAATTCAAATAATGTAATTCAAAAGAAGAATATAAGATTAATTTTTCGAACGTCAAAAACATGACCAGGAACGACCTGGACGGCGTGCTGGTGCTGGTGCCGGACTACATCAACGCGCTGGAGCGCATCCTCACGGAGCGCGAGCCGCGGCTGGAGTGCGGCGCGGTGGACCGGCGCGAGCTGCGCAAGGCGGCCATCAGCATCCTGCTGTCGCTGGTCGCCTTCCCCTACCACTACCGCGGCCTGCCCGTGCCGGAGTTCCCCGGGAGCAATGACTAGTGAGTACTTGGTGGACAGGTGACCTAAGTTCAAAGCAGTGATTCCCAAGTGGTCTATATCGACCCCTATTGGTATATGACAACAACAATTTGAGGGTCCATGAAATGAAAATGAGGGTCCATGATAGTGGATCTCAACACATACAATGATAGTACCCATTTACTTACACCATACTATCTTATAATCTCAAACATTATTTGTAAAAGTATCTATGAAGTAAAAAAAAATATTACTTATGTTTATAAAATTGTGTAAATTGTAGGATATTGGTAATCGCTTTGTGGTTGTAATACATGTTCAACTTGTAAAAACTTTAGAGTTGCTTTAACACTAAATTCCACAAGACTTAAAAATTTACAGGAAATCAATATTAGGTAAGTAGGTAGTCTACCCAACAGGGAAAAACATAAGTTTAGAGAACTCTAGTTTAAAGCATAGTATTATATGTCACTAGCCTTTATAGTGAGTACTCAGTGTACATTTTTTTTTAACTTCACGCTTAAGGAACGGAAAAAGGAACCATAAGAACTTAATGTTAGGACACTCCGTTGCTTAGTTCCTGCTTTCTCCGTCTCCGCTTTCCACCTTAAGTATCTCTGTTGTATAATATTTTATTTAAGAAAGTATTTTCTTTAAAAAAATAATTAAGACAGTTAATTATTTTTTTAAAGAAAATACTTTTTACTTACTTGTCATTTTGTCATACAGGGAGTGGATGCAATCGTGACCTTAATTTAAAGCATAGTGTTAACTAGCCTTTGTAAACATGGTAAAATTATAAAATATGTAACATTTTCACGAATTAAAAAAATGTTTCTTTCAAACAAAGTAAATAATTAAATTATTGTTCTTCTTCTTCTCTTTAATTATGGCGTTTCGAGCATGTAACTTATTGTTTAAAAATAAAACGTCATCTGTCAAATATGATACGAGCTAAAAAGCTGCTCTCTTTCTCATTCCGTCATTTTTTTTAAATGAAAGGTTGACAACGTTTAATAGTATTCTTGTTGTACGAGATCTGTACGTCATACATATTTGATGATTACTACCTCATGCGTTACACAACACATATGTATAATTATCGTGAAATGAGAAAAATGATCCTGTACCTAAACTATTTATAATTGTTAACTAGTTATTTGTATATAGGCTAGAAATATTTTACCCTATAGGTATCTTTAGCAAAGAATATACACTTGTAATTTTTTTCTATTCAAATGAGGCTTATCATTGTTTCATATGATATTTTTTAAATTACATAGTGCGGGTATGACTCTCGGCGACTACGCCCGCGGCCGCCTCGCGCTTATATGTGTGGGCGCGGTGCAAGCGGAGACGTCGGACGCGCTCGCCGTCCCGCTGCTCTCCGCGCTGTACCTGTGCGTGCGCCACAACGCCGCCGCGCCCGCCTCGCCGCCCGCCTCCGCGCCCGCTTCCGCACCCACCTCCGCTCACACTCAGGGCGAGACCAAAGGTTGGATTGTTTTTTTTTTTAATTTGACATATGGAAACAGGCAATGTATTTAATGCATTCTGCCACACGAGGATGTCTCGTTGTAGTATGTGTAAGTGAAGTGAATAATATTTTTTTGTATTTAAAAAAATATTTAAGTTCGTTGTTATAATTAAATGACACTAATTATTAATTATTATATTAAGTAAATTTAAAAAATAAAGTAACATCTTGTTTAGATTTTTTTATATACATTCTATGGCAGCATAGAGTGATTTGATTTTTTTAGGTATACATTTGGAATTATTTTTTTAAATAACGAAATTCCCATAAATTTAAAATTTGAGTTTAAATAGTTTTAAGTTTTATCAATTCACAATACATTGTAATTTATACACAGACGTCCAACAAAGTGTACTTCCCATCATATTCCACTATCACACATACACACACACACACATTGTGCACTAGCTACATTTTATTTGCTTTAAACATGTAATCACTGCGGGTCTTTGAAACATAAAGACTCTGATGATATTCTTATAATTTTATGAAACAACTATAAGTATAATAGTAACTCATACAAGGTTATCTCATACAATATACATGTATGTAAAATTTACACATGTATGAAACGAAACTTGTAAGTTTGTTATAAGATTTTACAAATGAACGACTAGTGACTAGTGTCACTTAATATATATATAATCTGTAAAGATTCCATAATATTGTTTTCTTTATATAATATAAATTAAAAACTATAAAACCTTATTTGGTACAATGCAAGCCAGCCCGGCCAGTTTATATAGACCCCTCCCATGATATACAATACCGTCTCACTGGGGCTCGTTGTAGCGCGGTCGGACGGCAGCGGGCCGGCCGGCGCCGACGGCTCGCAGGACGACTACGCGGCCGATGTTAGGGAGTTAGACCCGTCTTCGCCTTTTTTCGGTAATTTTTATTCTTTATTTTGCAATATGAGAGATGATATTTCTTTGATTATATTATTGTATGGAAATATGTTTAGTGTGTAAAATTAAAATGCCTAAATTGTAGGCTTTTTGGAATTAATATGTGCTATATAATTCTGATTTGTGAATAAAAAAGCAAACTAAAAATATTTTTTGCTAAGTTACTTAATAATTATTATTTGTATTGTATTATTAGTGAACAATGAAAGATCAAGTCAACAAATATTATAACTTTTAAAAAACTTGTGTCTTAATAAAAAGTTGGGCCTCTCAAAAAATATGTAGTTATATAATTATAATTACGTCCGAAATAACTTATTTTTACTAAACGGTCTTACACTCTAGTAGAGTTTTGTTATTAAGCCAAGTGCAAAAAAATAATGAAATATTATCATCTAACACGCTGTGACATGGCGTGTAGCTTTTTATTTTATATTTTGTGTTTAACGAATGCTTGCTGATATTAGTTCCAATCATAATACAAATTTTACTATAGAATATTTTAATTTATCATATTAATACCGTTTATTTTTTGTACATTAACCTAATTGGAAATTCTTACATACTAACAGCATGCATTAAAATACGTTAGTAGACATTCATTTCATTGTTGTATATTTTTGGTAAATGTTTTATATATGTTTTTAATGGTATTTACATATGTATAATATCGTATACCTATATGTATGTATATTCGTTAGTATTAGTGCCTGATATAGAAACAGTAGCGGGATTCGAACTCGCTACCTTACTTGTACAATATGCATCTTGATATTTTCTGGGTGTTGTATTTTATTTAGTGTTATGTTTACTAATATTTTAATTATTATGTTTAATATTTTACTAAATTCTTTTTGTCAATAACTCTCGATTGAAATATTTTATTTCAATAGAGCATTATATTTATTGTTTTCTTGAATACTGTACGTATACTTGTATATATATGTCCGATATAGCCATATACGCACGTGAAATAAATAAATAAATGTCTAACAATAAAGTGACGTAATAGGCTCAGCTCTGGTAGTCCGCGCGACGTACTTAGTGTGTCACCGCCTTATATCGTCGTGGAAGGGCGACTTGCAGGTGTCACTCGCAGCACTAGAATTACTCTCCGGACTAGCCAAGTTGCACTCCTCTAAGCCAGGTAAACTATTGCAATGTTTGCAATTGTTTGTTTATTGTTTTATTCATTAAAGTAGTTATAAAGAACGATTATAATGTTAAAGATTTTGTTTTATTGTTGCATGCCGTACAGAATTTATGATTGGTAAGTGTTGATTACGATAGGTGATTGATTGAGTTGTCTATATTTGTTGTTATTATATAAATTGTTAATAGTTTTTTAATTAAAAAAAATAATCTTGATTTAAATATAGCAGGACATATTTTGTGTAGAAACAATTACTTATATCAGACAAAAATATGTACTCAATGATATATTATATAAGTTGTGGCGCAGAAGCGTAGCGTCTGCTTGTAAAAGCGACGGTTTGTGGGTTCGGTTCCCACTCGGGGAAGATGGATTTTTTATTTCTATTTCCTTCGATCTGGCAAATAAGAAAGGGCGGGGTTGAGTTTCACCACTCAACGGATACGGAGGTGTTTTAACACTACATTCCTGCGGTTCTTTGCTATGTGCGGGATAAAGCTTAGGATAAAGACATAAAAAAATATATATTATTAAATATTTTTTTGGATATAATAATAGGCTATAATGTAGTATAGACTGGTATAGTCCAGTATAGTCTAGTATAGTCTAGTCTAGCCTCTCACACTTGCAGAGGCGATCGAGCGCAAGCGCGCCGTGCGCTGGATCTGCGACTACATCTCGGTGCAGTGCAACCGGCCGCCGCCCGCGCACTCGCGCGACCTGCACTCGTGCGTGGTGGCGGCCTACGCGGGGCTCGCCTCGTGGCTGTGCGCGCCGCTGCTGGCCGACGCCGCCTGCCGCGCCGCGTTGCTGGAGGTCGTCGAGCTCGGCATCTCGGGCTCCAAGAGTCAGGGTACGTAGGCCTTCGCCCCCCGTGGCTCGGTACTGGCCGTGTCTGTACGCGTATCTGTTCCGCAGGCAAGCCGGGGGAGCCGCCCAAGATGAAGGACGAGAAGGAGTTGAAGCCGGTGTCCATGCGGGTGCGGGACGCCGCCGAGTCGTTGCTGATGTTGATTTTGGAGCAGGTACGATTAAGCTTTCATTGTAGTTTTATTTGAAACATGAACGTTTTATTTAAAACAAGTGATTTCTTTTAATATAATAACATTGTGATAAAATTTGTGCAAGTAAGAAATTAAGGTGCGGCGTTGAGTTTTGCTACTCAATACGCAATGTCTCGAAAGAGGCGGCAAGCAGGGACTAAGCAACATAGTGTCTTAACACTAGATTGCTATTGTTCCTGCGCTTCCCTCTGCCTACCCTAAAATGTGCGTGATAAAGCCTAAAGCTAAAAAATAAAGAAAAACAAAATTTTTGCAACATTAATCGAGATCGTGTGCCCAGGCGGACACGGGGTCGGGCGGGCGCTGGTGTCGCCTGGACGAGCGCTGGCTGGGCGCGCTGGGCCACGGCCGGCTGCGGCACTTCGTGGCCGACGGGAACACGCTGCTGTCGCTGCTGGAGGAGCCGCTCGGGAACAGCCAGGAGCCGCAGCCCACTGTCGTCGGTACGTGACACCTTCAATACAAATCTGAGGATATTGTGGCATTCGTGGCGTGATTAGGTGATTGATCGTAAACGCAATGGTTTGGGCTGTATTTAAACGATATTAAAATTGGTTTTATTTTGTTATCCTAATATAATTGTCTCTGCCACTACGACGCAAGGTTATTCAGACGCAGTCAGTCGTTTACATACTAACATACTAACACTAAATAACTAATATAATCATTATTTTAGGGCAAAGATAGAGCGATATTTGTGAGATTTCAAATTTCAACCTCATCCTACACTGAATTCTTCTAGTGTTTTTTGCACCTTTACAAAACAAAAAAAATGTAACATTAACTATTCTTCGAACCGTTCACCGTTCGTCGCAGTGATCATCCGCTGCGGCTGGGGCCGCTACGCGTGGTCGCTGTCGATGCGGGGCGCGCCGCGCAGTGCGCCGCGCGGGCCCGCCGCGTGCGCGCGCCCCGTGCCCATGGCCGAGCCGCCCGCGCGCCCCCCCGCCGCCTGCCGCGCGCTGCCCGCGCACCCGCACCCGCCCTGCGCGCTGTACGCACACACATACTATTGATAATACGTTATAAACATCTAAATCAGTATACCCTTTGTGTTTTTTAATATAAAGTACAAGTAAAACAGTAACTTCACCTCGTAATCACATTATCAGTCTTCACATTAAATCTTATGAAACAATTTTTTTATTGCGATCTAAACAAACAAAAATCAATTCCCTGTCCCTTCTAATTAAATTTTATCAGCTAACACTGAGGTTTCTAATGTTATAATCCAAAGCTTGCGTCGTAAACAATTGACGCCAAATTTACAAGAATTACGAAATATTCGCGAGTGTTAAAAAAAATTACATTCAGTACATCACTAGCACGCACACACACGCACACACTGCGCCGCAATAACACGCCTCGCTCCTCCCCCGCAGGGACGGCGCGTTCCCGACGCTGGAGGCGGTGCTGCGCCAGCTCAACGACCCCGAAGCGCCCGTGCTGTTCCGCCTACTGGAGCAGCAGGCGGCGCTGGAGCGGCGCGTGCGCGAGGCGGAGGATGATGTGGTCGGGTTGAATTATATTCATTTATTTAATAGGCAAGCCAACATAACATACAATGTGACTTGTTAAAAATAATACAAGTTGTTATAAAAAAGCGAATTATATTGTACATTACACTTACAGGCTAGCTCAACATGATTAAAAATAAACAACAAGCATTTTTATTTTAATACCCATACCAAGATAAATACAATTTAAATAATAAAAAAAACTATGTACAATAAGTATTGACACTGTAATTATAAATTATAGATGCTTACGTTTTTAAGTAATATTTTAAAGTCGTAAACGTTGATTTTTTAGACACCAGAAGAATACGTACCACCTGAGCCGGTGACAGAGTTCCAGACGGCGAGACTGTTCTTATCTCATTTTGGCTATTTGAATATTGGTGGGGAAAAAAAGGTATTTCGTTGTAAATAACCCGAAAATACATTACTGTTGAGCTTCACATATAACTGAAAGTGGCAAAACTTTTGGAATACATATTTTATATATTTTATTAATAAACTACATTTTATATAGATTTTATTAAATATTTCATGCTGATGGCCATAATTTTTACATTTTGTCAAGCGTTATTTCAATCTAAGGATAGAACGACGTACCTTATAATAATAAATGGCTAAACGATCATACCTCTCGGCCGATACCCAAGAGGCCTAAATTCGACCCTCGAGCTGATGCAACTTTCACAGGCACGCGCGCCTCGTCTCGTGGCGCTAGACGGCGCGGCGCCGGGGTTCGAGGCCGCGCTGCGCCGCCTGGACGCCACGGGCAGCCGCGCCGCGCTCACCGTGCACGTGTTCTACGTGCCCGCGCGCGCCGGGCCCGTCAGCGCGCGCCACGTGCTGGCCGCCGCGCGCCGCAGCGACCTCGCGCCCGCCTTCGTGCGCATGCTGCGGGGGTGAGTGATTTCAGTGCTTGATTGCCACTCACAATCAAAAGAAAACTAAATGCTTACAGCAAATGGTTTTTAGCATCACAGGCAACCGCCGTTTGACGGGGGCGGTGGCATCAAACCATAAGTCATAAAGTGATGTTTGTCCAATAATCTTATAATAATAATAATAATAATATTCTTTATTGTACACCCATAAAGAAAACAACAAAGAAAGTAAACAAACAAAATAAGAGACGTACAAGAGGCGACCTTATCGCTAAAATAGCGACCTCTTCCAGGCAACCTTAAGGCATAGGACATATAGAAAGGACAAGGGTTGGGGATGTAAACAATAAAAATATTAAAAAAAACATACACACATACATACGCATACATACACATATACATATACATACAGATACAAACAAATATACATAGGTGAAGGTTGCGATCATTGGACCAGCTCTTTGATTGGACCACCTAATTTTTTCAAAAACTATATATGCCACAGCAAGTTTGATACGTTGCTAGGCAACAGTACCGGTCATCTTGCCACCCCACAAAACCTCTGTGCGCTCACGATGCGTGGTAAGTAGTGAGATGTGTACTTGTATTAGTGGTGACCGTGATGTAAAAACCGAGCCATCAACAAACACATGTAAGTCACATTGTTTTAATTAATGTTTAATGATTGTGTTAGATCTGAATAGCAAATTTATCTGCGCTTACATACAATACTAAGCTTTTTACTTAATTTTGCACGTTTTTTAATAATTGTTTTCGTTCTGTTTATATGCCTAGTTGCCATCAATGGACCTGAATGGTGACGCTATCGTTGGACCGGTCCAATCAAAGGAATTTATATCAATGTTAATAAACAATGAGTTTTATATTGTAAATTGAATATTTTGGTATTGCATGTAGATAGTTAGTTATAATTGAATTATATTTATATATTCCAGAATGTTGGCAGAGGAAAAGAAGAAGAAATATTATTGTTAAATGGTATTGGTTACTAGTATGAAACTGACTATAGAATTTAAAAAAAACTATTGGATTAAATGAAGCAAGTCGAATGTATGGCGTTCCAAAAGCCATATTAAAAAGACGGTTAGATGGGAAATATAAAAAAACTGTCGAAGAAATTCAAATAGTAGGATCAAAAGGAGATCCTGAGGCTTTAGAAACCGACTATAGCCATTACATTGTTGAAATGGAGAATTCTTTTTTTGATATTGTATAAAGATTTTTTGATTTCATTTGATATTACTCCCAAAGACGTCAGACAGTTTGCTTTCCAATTAGCTAAAAAAATAAAATTAAACATCGTTTAAATAAAACCAAAGAAGTTTCTGGATAAATAGTACTACGCATTCATGAAGCGCCATACAAATATAAGTTTCCGTCAACCAAGAGCCACATTTGTGAACAGTGTATAATTGATTAAATATTTTATAATTGATTTAATAAAAAAAAATTGAATAAAAAAAATAATTCTTATTTAGTGCTTAATTTGCGTCACCTTCATTGGACCATTAATACAAATTTTTCAAAGTCCAATGATAGCAACTTAGTGGTCCATTCAAGGCGACGGTGGTCCAAACAAAGCAACTCGTCATTGAAAATGTATATTAGTATAGCTCTAAAACCTCTCAACTTTCATTGCCAATAATTTATATATCATTAATTTACATAAAAAAGCATCACATTTCATTAATTGTCTTAAGTTGTAAGTGATATTTCATATGATGTCACAAAGTTAAGTGGTCCAATGATAGCAACCTTCCCCTACATATATACATACATACATACATACAAACATACAAACATACACATAGTAGGTATATACTTACAAAATAACATTGGCAGTGATGTAAATATAAATAAACGATGATCAGAGGGCATGGAAATGTTGTCTTAAAAGTCTCTTAAAAGTATAAAATGATTTGGCCCGTCTGATATTACTAGGTAAATCATACCAGAGACGAGAAGCTGTGATTGTAAAGGAGTTAGTATAGAAGGAAGAAGAGTGGGAGGGAATTTTTAGCGTCAAATTTTGGTCTGTGCGGAGACTACAAGGATGAGAGCGTCCTAGAAATTGGAAACGCTCTTTGAGATAAGGAGGGGTAAATCTTATATGTGAACTGTGTTCCTTCCAGGCTGGGCACATTTGTTTAACAGTAATATATGTGGACAATTTTTCCAGCTTGGGCACCCCGGTGCGCGTGGCGGGGCACGCGGGGTGGAGCGGCCACGCGCGCACCAGCTACGACGCGCCGCGCCCGCCCTCCCCCTCCCGCGCCGCCGCCCCCGCGCCGCCCGGCACGCCCGCCGTGTACGACGGCAGGGAGCAGGCGAGTGCTGACACATATAATTTTATATAGTGTGCGAGATATGTGGATATTTTAAAAGAAGTTTAATTTATTCTGCCTGTTAAGGCGACGGTTCTGAGTTCAATTCGATCCATCCCATGAGGGGCAGGTGGATTTTTCTATTTCGATTTTCTTGTCTCTGGCAACAAGACGAAGCGCGGTATTGAATTCTAAAAACGCAGAAAGCAGGGAATGGATTGTTTTAACACTAAGTTACTATGGTTTCTGCGGTTCTCTCTGCCTACCCTGCTATGAGTGGGATAAAGCGTAAAGCTAATAAAAAAATAACATTTATATAATGCATCTTTAAAGTAACCAATGGCAACTGGCAGGTGCTGTACTGGTCGGACTCTACAGACGAGATCGCGTTCGTGGTGCCCTCCGGGGAGGAGGGCGGGGAGGGGGCGCGCGGGGAGGCAGGGGAGCGCGACGACGACGCCAGCGACGTGGACGGCTGCTGTATGTCCAACAAGTGAGTAAGATGTTGTGCATACATATTATTTACATACATTATATATTAGAGGATCGTTGTGGCGCAGAGGCGTAAGCGTTTACCTGTAAACGCGACGGCTCGTAGGTTCGATTCACACTCGGAGAAGATGGATTTTTTAATTTCTATTTTCTTCGCTCTGGAAACTAGGCCAATCGCGGCGTTGAGTTCGCGTCACTCAGCACGCAATGCCTCGAAAAAGGCGGAAATCGGGGACGGAGTAAACAGGAACTAAGCAACGGAGCGTCTTAACACTAGGTTAATAGATCCTGTGGTTTCCTCTGCCTACCCTGCCATGTGGGGGATAAAGCGTGAAGACATAAAAAAAAACAATTGTCAAACTAAACTCAACTCACACAGCCGCAACTCGGACAAATCGTCCAGCTCGTGGTGGGACGTGTCGAGCGGGAGCGGGAGCGGCGCGAGCGTGAGCTACGAGCGAAGCGTGAGCGAGAGCGAGCGAGCGGTGAGCGCTGGTGAGCGGCGAGCGAAGGAGCAAGCGCGCGCGTTGTCGCTTGAGCTGGACCGGCCGCCGCCGAGCGGGCTGCCTGGTACGTGCTTATTATGACATCTTTGTTGTACTATACGAGTACGATACATATATTTAAGTGTAATATATAAGTGTATTTTTAAGTGTATTATTATATTTCACTTATGTCATATACAGTAGATTTCTATGAGGAAAATCGAGTTTAAACGCAAATACTTTTATGCAAAATGAGAATATAGAATATAAAATAAGAATATAAAATTAATCATAGTTCTTTGAACGTCGAAAACATTACCACAGGTTCGCTAAAGTTATGCCTCAGATTTGAGAATAATCGGCGCAAGAAACTCAGCGGGACATTTGTTTTTAAATGGTCATATTTTTTATTATTTATTGTGTAATGTATAGTAGTTAAATTTTGTACGAGTGACTAGTAACCTATAGTAAAGGCTTAGATTAAAAAAAATGTAATTTTATTTCTTTCAGGCAGTGGCAGAAGGAACAGAGATTTTATGCCAAAGATTCTCATTATATGGCTGGAGGATTTCGAAGATCATCTTAATTTGCCTATTGGTCAGTATAAGATACTTAATTTTTTTTTATTAAGGATGTCCTAGAAACAATATATCTTAAATGTATGGGTAATTAAAATTTGACTTATGTAATTGTAAATCAAACATCAAAACCCTACTGTACAAAGTTTTTAATATTCTTTAAGCCACAAAGTAACGAGATATATATATATATATATATATATATATATATATATATATATATATATATATATATATATATATATATATATATATATATATATATATATATATATATATATATATATATATATATATATATATATATATATATATATATATATATATATATATATATATATATATATATATATATATATATATATATATGTGATGTAATAAAATTAATACAAGTGATGAAATTAAAATTACATAATGATATGTTTATAAGAAGAATTAAGATATTTCGATCTCAAAAAATATTATGGTGTAAGATTAATATATATTGGAACAGTAATATAATCTTTGTTAAAGACGTTTGAAGTAGTTTGAGCTTTATGATTTTCAGTATATACAATTGGCATATACAAGATTCTTTACAAACATTACAATTATTTATAAGTAATGTTAAAATATCATAAAATATATCTATTTAATAATTATATTATAGGTATATCACTATACGTTTAAAAGATATTTAGATACTTTAAGTGCAATTAATTTCAATTCATAAAAAAATTGACATCTATATTTGAAATATTTTAATCTGTGCCGCCGTGACACCCCGCAGACGAGCTGGTGCGCCACTGCGACACGGGCGTGCCGGACGGCGGGGCGGGCGGCGCGGGCGGCGCCAGCACGCTGTGCGTGTCGGGCGTGCGCGGCGGGCTGGCGCGCGTGCGCGTGCGCGGCGGCGCCGGCGTGCTGGCGGACGGCGCGCTGGTGGCGCCGCGCCTGCTGCCCGCCGCGCTGCGCCGCGCCGCCTGCTTCCTGGCCCGCCGCGCGCGCCTCAACACCGACCTGTACGCTGTCGCACTATAATTATTAGTTATAGTGCTTTTTTATGTCTTTACGCTTTATAATGCTCATAGCAAGGTTGCCTGCCTTGTGGGAACTGCAAGAACTATAGAATCTAGTATTGAGGCAGTCTGTTGCTTAGTCCCTGCTTTTACGCTTTTTTTTTGAGGCATTATGTGTTGAGTGTCGGAACTCATTGCCGAATTTCAGAGTTCACTCTGAAAAAATGAAAATAAAAAATTCATCTTCCCCGAGTGGGGATCGAACCCACAAATTGTCACGTTTACAGATAGACTACGCCCCTACGCCACGACGGTCGTCAGACAAATTATAATTTAACTTCATATAATAACAATAATATTTACCTAATATTATAACTAATTAAAATTTTGAATCTATTATAATTTTATTTTGTAAAACTTTGCCTTCCACCTTCGTAAAGACTGCTTTTATTTATTAAGGAAAGTATTATAATCACACTTTATCGTCAGGTACCAGCCGCCTCACGTGCGACGTCGACACCTCATACAAGACCTCGCGCAGCAGTACAAGAAGGACCTCTCGGAACCGGAGCTGCTCGAGTCATTATTTAAAGCACCGTGAGGTGACACCTTATAAAATACAATGTGACTCCTGAAAGTCCTTTTAGCTCTAAACAATTTTCCATTGTAATACGCAATTAGTCTATAACTAATTCAATTTAACTCTTAAACGATATCTGACATCGCTTCGTGTGACTTCAACTATTTGTTATTTAATAGTTCTGTTATACCTTGATACTGCTAACAAAGTGACCGTCTAAAATATTTTTTTTGTATTCTTTAAAACATATGATTTGTTGTAATCCTCTATGCAATTGTTTTGCGTCTATTTTTATATAAAAAAATATATATTATAAAGAAACTCGTGACGTAGCGGCATAGTAGGTAATTTTAAGTTTAATAGATTCGATTCCCACTTAGCTATTTCACGCACGGAAGACAAAGTCTTGAAGCTGAACGGAAAATAGGGAAAAGAGTGTCTAAGCAGTTAGGTTCTGTCTTCTTACATTGCTATTTAATGATTTTATAACAAAATGCACTTGAATATAAATAAAATAAATATATAGAAATAGAATACAAATAAAACGATCCGCTTTACAACCCAAAAATAAGCGTATATAAGATATTTTTGATCTGCGTCATCATGATATTAAACATTTTTAGGTAATTTAGGTAATTTGTAATTTTAAGACTGAATTTTTTTAGAAATAATTCAAAGCTATATATATTATATTTATATAACATTCCAATGTACCTATGGATTGTAATTTGTATATAATGCAAAAATATGTTCTTGTACTTAACTGTTTTCAGTATTAATAAATATTTAAATATAAAGATAATTGTTTGTTATTTCACAAAACCATCTGTCCGTTATAATCGATTCATACAAAGAAGGAAAAAACAGCTATATACGTTACAACTGTAGTTGTTGTTATTAATATAAATAACGGCGGAAAGTGGGGACGGAGTAAGCAGGGACTAAGTAACGGAGTGTCTTAACACTAGATTCATATGGTTCCTGCAGTTCCCTCTGCCTACCCTGCCATGTGCGGGATAAAGCGTGAAGCTAAAAAAAAATTGGTTTTTCTAAACATCCTAACCATCCATCCTAAAAAACTAAAAATACTTAAAGAAAACATAAAAATTACTCTGCATGGTTCGCAAGAGGGCACGGGTTCAAATCCCGCTGCGTTTAATTTATTATGTTTTTTTTAAGTATATTTTCTATCCTCAGCGTTGAAAGTGTGAAAGTGTTAAACCTTAAAAATCATAAAAATACTAAACAAACTAGTTCAGTTCAGAATTTAAGTCAACCAGTCCTCTTAATTCTTCTTTCTCATATTATGCAAAATATTCATATAAAGTTATGTTTACACACTTATTAGAAAGATAAAATGAATTTAAAATAAGGAAACAATTTGTATATTTATTACAAATGTATTATAATTTTCATAGCTCCGCCAGTTGCTGCGAACTCTAGAGCCTCCTTCGACTTTTCCAATGGGTAATGATGTGTTATGAACGATTTAAGATCTATGGCTCCACTGGACACTGCGGCCAACGCTTGTGGATACCTGGAAACAAATAGTTCTCTGACTTAATTATACTGAAGTAAATAATAAAATAAAATCTAAATCTCTAAATGGTTGCCTGATAGAGATCACTTGCAGTGATAAGGCCGCCATTGTACATATTATACCTGTACCGATTTGTACCTTGCAATAAAGAATTATTATTATTGTTATTGTGATACAGATGCACAAATTTAATTGATTATTAATTTTAAAAATTAAGGCTTTATCCCGCTTGTAACAGCAGTTGTTGGCAGAAGAAACCGGGGGAGCCTAGTGTTAAGACAATCCGTTCCACGCTTTCTGCCTTTATTTTCTTCATTTCCTCATTAAAAGTAAATAAAAATACTTATCGCTGAACAAAAATCGCTAAACAACTTCTTTTCGTGTTACTTAATTTTAAGTTAAATTTTTGTATTAATGTTTGTTAAAAAAACAAAATAATATTTACGAGTTAAGGAGTCTGTACGCTCCCCGCACGTCCACTTCCCTCAACATCGCGTTGCTGAGCGGCACGCGCGCGTAGGCGTCGCCGATACCCACCACCAGCACCGTGCCGCCGGTACGGGTCACCTACGGGGATAGACCAGATATATATTCAAAAAATCTACTAGCGGTTTTTGTTGACAATTATAAAGAATAGAAAGAAGGATATTTTTTATTTACTTAAAGCTCATCTATATTTCTAATTACAGAACTAAATCTAAACGAAGCATTATAGGATAGTATCCTATCATAAAATACTGGTGCCCTGTTTAAGAAACTACTAAAGGTATTATGTGCTTATTAGTACCTAATCCTTAAAAAGAAAAAAAATCTTGTAACACTAATTACTTTCATGTTAATTATTTTAAACAGCGACTTAAGTGATCTGCACAATATGTATCAAAAACAACCTATAAACCTTTTAAAAAGATACAGAAATAAAAATGGAATTTACCAACATGGCGACCCCCAGACTTGACTCAAACCCGCACGCGTCTATGGCCACGTGAGGGGAGGTGCCCAACATTTTTTTGATTTCATCCACGACTTCTTCATTCTTGCTGTCCGGTTTCACGAGCAACGTGTAATCAGCGACCAGTTCCTTTGCTATTTTCAATCGAGATTCAACTATATCTGGTATGACATAAAACAGTACATTGTAAAATAAAGTAAAAAAGTATTTTATTTTAAATAATGACATTTTTTTTACTTATTATTTTTTATTTTTTTTTTTAGCTTCACGCTTTTATGCCGCACACGGCAGGGTAGGCAGAGGGAACTGCACGTAACCATATGAACCTAGTGTTAAGACTGTCCGTTGCTTAGTCCCTGTCTTTCTCCGTCCCCGCTTTCCGCCGTTTTCGAAACATTGCGTGTTGAGTGGCGGAAACTCAACGCCGCTGCTTTTCCTAGTTGCCTAGAATGAAGGAAATGGAAATAGAAAAATCCATCTTGTCCGAGTGGGAATCAAACCCAGTCGTCATTCCGGTATAGCTAAATAATTGATGTAACCAACCAGTCATGAGTATAGTCGCGGCGCCCATGGCGCGTGCAGTGAGCGCACACAGCACGCCGATGGGCCCCGCGCCGAGCACCACCAGCGCGCTGCCCACGCGGATGCCGGCGCGGCTGCACGCGTGGATCGCGATCGCGAGGGGCTGCACCGCCGCACCCTCTTCCAGCGACACGTTGTCGGGGATTCTATATGTGTTTGTGTACTACAATATTATAGGGAAAGACAGTTTGTGGTACTTTATTACTAGATATTGAGAAATTGCCTTAAGTATTACATATTTTTATGATTTTTAAAGTATTAATCCATACTAATCCATTTTTTAATTTTCTTTAAATATTTTTTGCCTTAAGTGTTGTTTTAATATTTAGTAATGGTTTCCATGTTTTAATTATCTGCATCTATTTTTCCTCATTGTCATCGATAAGCAAGCAAGATCTGAAATATTGCTTAATGGGCGACCTGACTATTACGCGCTTAATTATTTGATTAAATTATCGTTTATTTTAATTATCTGAATAAAATTGTTCAAAAAAACTAAGAATCTGTTCACACACGTTCCTACTAAAATATTTATAATTTATTAAGGAATAATAACACGCACATTAATTATTATAATAATTCAAATTATAAAATAAAAATATACATACTTATGACAAAAATCAGCGACATGTTTATAATAGTTACAAAGGTTCCCCGAAGTATCCGCAGTGGCGCAGTAGTTGGGTTTCACACACAGATTGTACCGTCCTTGCTTGCAGAGGTCGCAGCTTCGACACGGCTGCGTAGGCTCTACCGCCACGCGATCCCCTACCGCAACATTCGTGACTTTACTGCCTACCTAATTTATTATGAAATAGAGTGTAAATCATATACTTAGTGTAAATATAGTTAAAATCGTAAAAAATATATTTAGAATGAATTTATTACATATTATATGAGTATTAAAAGCGTGAAGCTATATGAGTATTATTATTTAGTATAAGCTGCTAAGACTGGAGATGGACCAGGTGTGATTACAATTCCCGCTCAAGGAGAATATATTACTTACATTTTCTCTGCTCTCTTAAAAAAAATTCACCACTCACCACATTATGACTCGAAAGATAGAAAGAGGAGAACCGAGTGTCTTTTTGTCTTTAAAATGTAGTCATATACAGGTGTATCTGACACGGAGGCCGTTATCAAAACTATTTATAAGGGAAAATATTTCAAGGCTATATACAAAAAACTAATTCACAATTATCAATAGTTTAGTCACAGGATCATTTTTTCTATTTCACGATATTTATACGTGCTGTGTAAAGCGTGAGGCAGTCATAATTAAATACGAATGACGTACTAACCTCGTACTACAGAAATACTATCAAACGTTGCCAATCTGTCACCTTTCATTCAAAAAATAACCTATTGAGAAAGAGATATATCTCTTTTAGGCTCTTAATGGCTTTAATGAATAATTAAATTATTTTATTTAATAATTTAATTATTTATGTTGTATGAAAAACAAAATTCTTTTTGAAAATTTTACTTGTTTTACAATTTTACCAAGTTTATGAAGGCTATTTAATACCATGCTTTAAATGAAGGTCGCGGTATCATCAACATTCTGTATATATAAAGGTTTCCTCTAACCTGAACTACTATACCAGCACCTTCGTGTCCCACGACAGTAGGCTGTCTGAGAACCTCAAAGCCGCATTTACCAGTGGAGTAGAGCTTTACATCAGACCCGCAAATGCCGACACATTTCATCTTTATAAGCACATCTGGAAATGTAATATTTTATATTATTTTATTTAGACACTAACAATCACGTAGCAAGAAGTCAATAATTTTTCCTTTTCACAAACTTTTTGGTCACTATTATTTTATTGGAATATTTTTTTAAATAATAAAACAATAATAATGACTATTAAGTAATAAAAATTCTTTTTATACATATAAAAATATTAATAAATGACATGTTATAATATTATATAATAATATTATTCACCATTTTCAGCAATCTCTGGCATAGGCCAACTTACCTGAAACAAGTTATTATGAGACATGTTGAGTAGTACAAGAGGAAGATTTCAATTTAAGTTACGTAATACTATAAACAGATAAGATTTTATAATTGAAATAAAAGTAGTATTTTTTTAGCTTCACTATTATCATGCTTGTAGCAGGATAGTCACAGGGAACTGCAGGTACCTTGGGAACGTAGTGTCAAGACACTTCGGTCTTTGCTTTCCACCTTTCGAGGGATTGCGAGACGGCGAGTGACGGAACTCAACGCCGGGCTTGCCCAGTTGCCGGAACGAAGAAAATGAAAATGGAAAAATCCTTCTGCCCCGAGCGGGAATCGAACACACAAACTGTCACACAAGTTAGTAATTGAAACAATTAAAAGCTAGAAATAAAATATTCGGATCGCTAATAATTAATGTTACGTACTTAATATCTAGTTAAAGTAAAAGAAGCGGGGACGGAGAAAGCAGGGACTAAGCAACGGAGTGTCTTAACACTAGGTTTCCACGGGCCCCGCAGTTCTCTCTGCCTACCCATGTGCGGTGCATGTGTCATGTGCGGTATAAAGCGTGAAACTAAAAAAAAAGAAAAAAAAATATCAAAAGTAGGTACACTTTTTACTTACGACCCTCAAATCTTTAGGTCCGTACAAAACAGCAGCGATGTTTTCCATTGTGTATCCGTAAAAATACTAAGTAATGTTTACGATATTTATTATAAATTATTTCATAATTCATAAAAATATGATAAATTTTGTGTAAACATTGATAGCATTGTTGATATAGAGTTTATAAACAATTAAATTATGTAGAGCAAAACATTGTGTTTGTTTGCACAAGCATTGTGTTTCTTTCTAGTTGAACCTACTGATTAGTTTCTCCTCTCTATCCCTCTCTCTCTCTCTTCGGTCAGTGCTGAATATGGTGACTTCTCTGCTGCTCGAGTACGTAGCGTATGTTCTCCTTCCATTTGACGCGATTAGTGGCTTGGTGGATTGCGGCACTTATTGGTATCTCTATGTGTTGGGACATTTGTTCTGACCATCTTTCTTGGTTGAGTCCCTTCGACCTCTTGGCTTCAACTTTGCCCGTCACTATAAGTTTTTCCACGTTATTACTGTTCTTGTACGCTAGATGTCTAAATCATGCGAAAATACGTTGCAAGCAAATGTTGGATAATCGCAAAGATGGATAATTCACAAGGCGCAGTTCTTTCAGTGTGGAGGCATTTGTGCGGAAAGCTGTCCATGGTATTTTTAGGATGCGTTGCCAACGTCACATTTCAAAAGCGTCTGTTCTTTGTTTGTCGCTTTTAGTGTCCACGACTCCGAGTTATAGAGAAATATGGAAAAAACTAGTGTGCGAATCAAGTGATTTTTTGTTCGCTTAGTGATTTTTTTGTCTTTCCATATTCTGCTGAGTTGGTTCATAGTTGGTTTAGCCATGCCTATTATGCGCCTGATTTCAGTTTCACACGTACCCTTGTTGCTAATGACTGATCACTGAGCCAAGGTACTAAAATTCAGTAACTTTCTCGTAATTATTAAGTAGGGTTGTTTGCTGAAGGGATGCAAAATGGTAGACAATCATGACTTTGATTTTGCTTTTGTTGATGGTGAGACTTAAATTAGAGCTTGTTTTCTATAGCCTCTCTAGGATATTATGCATTTCGTTTTCTGATGAAGCGAATAGGGTTGTATCATCGGCATATCACAGATAAGATAACTCCTACTACCTTGAGACCTTCATCCCATTCATGTAGGGTTTAGCACATGATATATGGCGTTGTTCCGCCACTTAACACGCAATGTCTCTACAAAGGCGGAAAGCAGGGATGGAGAAAGCACGGCCTAAGCATCAGAGTGTCTTAACACTAGGTTGCATGGTTCCTGCAGTTCCCTCTGCCTGCCCTGCCAAGTGCGGGATAAAGCGTGAAGCTAAAAAAAATAGCTGTCGCAAGCTTTGTATCAATTTATGTCAGTATCATTTGTTCCACATGTAGTTATATTTTTTCCTCATAGGAAAACATTTTCTTATTAACTTTATGTTTTTATCTCGCCTATAGCAGGGTAGGTATATGGAATCATAGGAGTCGTGGCAGACTAGTTTTAAGAAATGTTTTAAGACCGTTTCTCGCCTTCTGTCTTTCAAGGAATTGCATTTTGAGTGGCGGAAATTAACGCCGCGTTTGCCTAGGGCGAAGAAAACGGTAATAAAATAATACATCCATAGCATTTTTTATGTACTTGTTTATGAATTTTGTTGACTTTTGCTATATCTGTAACATCATTTTGAGTATTGGAGTCAATTGACAGCACCTTGACAGTGTCAGTTATTTTGTTTCAAAGAAATGTGAATTCGGCTTTTAGTTTGTTAAATATTAAAATAATGGCCTTTAGAAAAGCATTTTTTCTAACACGAGCGGCTTGTTGCAATAGCCTTAAACTACAAAGTACGAATTTTACGAGGCAAAATATATTTCTTCTTTCAACAGGTTCCGTAAGATTTTATTCTTCTGAAAATATAGGTTAGTTTTATTTTATGTGGATTTTTAAATAAAAATGTGAACTATACAATGTATAAGTATTTTATATCTCAATATATTTATATTAAAAATGAATATTGGGCTAATTGAGTACAAAATGTAATAATAATATTATTGCAGGAGATAAGAACAAAGTTGCAAAAGAACCTGAAAAAGTAGATATTCTTGGACGGTTTTTCCCTCAATCCACTCCAAGCCAAAAAGATGCTCAAGAAATACAGCAAGAACAGCAAAAATTTGAAGAAGAGCAAAAAGAGAAAACTGAAGAAAATGAAAAAAGTTGGAGACGTATGAAAATTGGGTAAATAAATTTGATAGTGCCTTAAAAGTTTTAATATAAGATAAGAAGTATAACTAAAAAATTTTATATAAATTAAATATGAGACATATTTTTCAAGGAATGTCAATTAATAATCACAGTTAATAGTTTTGCAGCCTTTGGTGGAGCAATGACTATAATGGGAGGTTGTATGGTGATAGAAATGGGAGCTCCCAGAAAGGATGATGAAGGCAAACCCATAGAGGATGAATTCTCTCACCTACCACTGCCTTTGCAGTATCTAAAAAGAACTTGGAAGGAACTTACATTCTTCGAAAAGGTACTTGTAACAAGTCTATCATTTAAAATTTCAAAAGTAATATTTAAATTTAAACATCATAAAATTATTATAAAATTTAATTAGAACAGTTGCAATACTGCTCTATATTCTCATCCAGCTACAAAAAACCTTTTTATACTATTAGCACCTTTGTAGACACATTTTCACAAATTTCAACTAGCGGAACATGAAGGGTTTCTAACGAATGTGTGATTAAAGTCTTCTAAATAATAACTATTATTTTACTTTTCTCTTCACAGATGATAAAAGAGCCTTCCCGTGAAAAGCTGTTGCCGGATCCCTTGCCACCTCCATATCAACCTACGTATACTCTAGTGTTAGAATTCACTGATGTTCTGGTTCATCCTGATTGGTCTTATCAAACTGGATGGAGGTATGACAATAATTTAAAATATTATGTAGTCTTTGATGTAAATATTTTTTTTGTATTCTGCAACATTTGTAACATGAATGTTAAATTTCTGTATATTTTTTGTAACTAAGTTCATTTTGTGTAGTGTATTAATAACAACACTGAGAGGCATTTCTTGGTGTTAAGGAATAGAAATATTTTGTACTATTTAATTTACTAGCATTGTAGAGTGTAATATGCTACATAGTATATTAATGTATAGGAATAAATTTCAGATAATTCAAATGCAAAATAATTTCATCACTTTAGGGAGTTTGTCGATAACTTGATTCATTTGTTATGTCTACTACAATTTCAGATTTAAGAAGCGTCCAGGTGTCGATCAATTTTTACAAACAGTTGCAAACTCAGATTATGAAGTTGTTATATTTACTTCAGAAAATGGTTTCATGATTTGGCCGGTGCTAGACAAATTGGACCCTGAGAACAAAATGATATCATACAGGCTGTTTAGGGACTCCACTCACTTTATAGATGGAGTTCATGTTAAAAATCTAGAAGGTCTTAATCGAGACTTGTCAAAGGTAAGTTTGCAGATTTTATTGTTATACAAGAAAAAGTATACACACAATACAATATACAATTTTCATCCTAAAAAAAATATTGTGTAAACCTTTTATTGTTTTATGTTTGTTTGCTAAATCATCCAGTGATAAAAAAATTTAATTAATAATGAAAAATGTGCCAATTTCTTAAATTGGTGCATAAACATATGCTCATTTGACTTCATTTATGTTATTTAATGTAAGGTATTTCTAATTTTCATTACAGGTAATTGTAGTGGACTGGAATAAAATGACAACTAAGTTCCAGCCAGACAATGCACTCATACTGAAGAAGTGGAAAGGAGCGGACGATGACACTGCACTATTAGACTTGGCCAATTTATTACAAAGTTAGTTTTACACATTTATATATACATAATTATCGTGTATATATTATGTCAACATTATTATAATAGCTTTTACTTAAGGCTTTTTCTGCTTCATGATATTGAGATAATTGAGAATTATGTATGAAATAATATATAATATGATACATTCTAAGTAAGGACTGTCGTGGCGCAGAGGCGCAACGTCTGCCTGTAACGCGACGGTTTCTGGGTTCGATCCCCAGTCGGAGAAGATGGATTTTTCTTCGCTCTGGTAAACTAGGCAATGCGCGGCGTTGAGTTCCGCCACTCTACACGCAATGCCTCAAAAAAGGCGGAAAGCGGGGACTAAGCAATGGAGTGTCTCAACACTAGGTTCGTATGGTTCCTACAGTTCCCTGCCATGTGCGGGATAAAGCGTGAAGCAAAATAAAAAAAAACAGAATAAGTGCCCACATTACATTTATTCAATTTACATGATGTAATGGTAATAGTAAAAATTTATAGTATTTTATGCAACAAAAAGTATATTTTCATTTAAAGCAGTAGGACACCTAAAACACAAGAAATGTTACTTTAGACTCCTATCTCTCATTACCCGATTGTTTTAGTAATTTAGTGTATGGATAAGATCACAATTTGAGACAGATATAAAAACTTTTGCTTTTGTAAATTAAAGCAGTACTTATGTAGGTCAGCTTGTAAAAGTGATAGTTGTGGGTTCAAATTCCATTAATTTAAAAAAAGTTGAGAACCATTACATTACATCCCCTCTGCGTACAGCTTGTAGTTTTAATTATACTGAAATGATTAAATATATATTTTACAGCGATAGCGATGTCGAACGTGAGCGACGTGCGCGAGGTGCTGCGCTACTACAGCCAGTTCGAGGACCCCATCGCCGCCTTCCGCGACAACCAGCGCCGCCTGCTCGAGCACATGGAGCGCGACACGCCGCCCGCCACGCTCACCGGCTCCTGGCTGCGGGGTTTCACCAAGCGATAGTGCCCTACTACTGGGCGACGAGGTGTGTGCGTGTGTGTGTGTGTGTGCGCGTATGTAAAGGCTTTTGTAGATCAAAAATATATGTTTATTATTTATATTACAATTATAATTATATTTAAATACATACTGTATGTATATTTATATTTTATTTCATTTATTTTTTATTTTATTGAATTAGTTCCTAATATAAATGGGTAAATTTTATTTTTTATAACTTAAATGCCTAGGGAATACACACATCTTTTTATGGGCATAATAAAATGTCTACATATCTAATGTGTAGACACCTAAATGTATGAGTCAGAGTTAGGATAGAAGTTTTCTGTGATAAAGGCCCATGGTTGAATGAAAATAACTAATAAGAAATACAGGATCCGGTACACATTCTCAGTTGTCGGTGGTAACATTGACTGTAGGTTCAGAAAGTTCTTAATAATTGATATCATTTGACTTAACATTGGACTGTTCAACTGAATACTCAAACAAAACATAAAAATGTTTAATAATATATATTAAAAAACCAAAAACAACTTATTTTAACTTTAAAAATCATAAAAATACAAACTGGTTTGATTTTGTTTAATTTTACTTTACAGTGGCCTGCGAAGTCTAAGCGGATGTAGTGGCAAATGTATGAGTCAGGCAGTCAGTTCAAACCTACAAAATTCCTATATATATACATTATGGAAATTTCCTTTTAAATTTACTAAACCTACAACTTTATTCTTGCAAAGTTACATGTATGTAAAGAATTAAATGATATAACGAGAAGGTATGTAAGAATTATTTGTTTTCAGTAATGTAATATCAAATTTGATTATATAAAAAAACATTATGGAATATGCATATAGTCTCATATTTAAATATAAAAGAAAACTTCTGTTAATTTTTTATGACTTCTTAACATATAAGAATGTAAACAATGTTTTTGTTAAATTTGTTCACTTTTAACTTCACGATTTACCCCGCTTGTATCTAAGACTGTAGATAAACACAGGTTATATATGTGTATGCCAATGTAATGTTACTTAACGACGCATTTTGTCCCACCACAGCGGGAAAAGGATTTATTATTATTTCATGTATTTAAGCTGTTGTTGATTAAAACTTAAAATATACATTTTTACATATAAACATTTTATTTATCCAAATTATTATTTCTTGATGGAATACAAGACTTTGCTAGTCAGCCATTTTACAATATTGGTTAATTACAATATCATTGTTGTAAATTTTTAAGTTAATTTCATTCACACGTTCCTTCATTAATTAATTTTTAATATTTTGTTTCAAATTGTTTCAAGAAACAAATTATTAACTCAGATTGTTACTATACCTGTACTTATACTAATATTGCTGTAGTGTATGTATGTGTGTGTGTGTGTGTGACGTCAAGACGTGCTTGTTATCTCACTTGTAGATATTAATTATAGATTTGTTAAATAAAACCTCTTTTATTTATTGTCCTTCAATTTTTCGTTTCTTTTACAATTAATTGTCTTAGAATTAAGCACAGCCAAAAAAATGGGGATTAATTTGTTACAGAGTAATTACATTGCATTGACTAGTAATATTTAATGCAGAACATAGTTTTAATAATTTAAAATTAATTTCAAGTCACTTAAGTTTTTGTTCGCCAACTTGGCAAGTTGTGGCAGATTTACAAAAAAATCCTCTATAGTTAACCTGTTGCAAAGTGTGAGCCAAGTCGTACTTGTTTATCAGATCTCTCGCTCACACCTATTGGCATATTGGAATTCTCGCTCAAACTTCTAGTGTTATGTGTTTAACAACAAAAAAGATATTTGTCGAAAGTTATTATAATAGCAAGTAATTAAGGAAAAAAAATAAGGTTGTATTTTTTATCACTGCTTTTAGGACATATTGTATATACTCGTCATTAATATTATACTTCAATTAATGTAGTTATACCTATTATAACAAGTTTTAGATTCAAAGATCAGCTTATACAATTGCCTTCATTGTCACATTCCTTTGACGTATTGTTTTATGACTCAGTTGTAAAGCCTCAACTATAGTATACAGTTCCATCTACGTACAAATCAAACCTGCGACCGTTGCGTTGCGTTTAATCATTTTCATCATCAGAAAAATATAAATTTAAGGCAAATGAGGATTGATCTACAACACTTTCGTTCGGCCCTTTTAACCAAACTTCCTGCAGACCGCTGTCCACTTCTTCGTTTTCAAAAGCTTCAAAGATTTCAGGTTTCGTTAAATAAACCTTTTTTGTTATGATCGACTTCCACTCGAAAATTATCAGGCAATTTCTTTAATTGCATCCAAATGTTGGCAATATTTTCAACAGCTGATACTTCAAAAGTTTTAGGTGGCAGCTTAAATGAGGAACTCCAATCATGTAAATTCTGCGGGCCTTCATTCATCCACAAATGATTCCATGTATTCTGGGAAAAGTGTATGACAAGTTATATCACCCAAAGCATTTTGCATCAAAATTTCGTACTTCTCAGACTTCTCCATAATTATAACACCTGTTATGGCCGTACAGAGTCTTGTATCAACAGGATTATATAAATCATTACACAACATTCTTTGCCGAGCTTCTTCAAGAGTGTTTAATATATTTGGGGGACGATATGGTATGTATACACCACTGGAACTAGTCTCTTTAATCGTATTATTGCTACAGTTTGGTAAAACACACATATCTTCACACCACTGACTGCTAAGTACTAAAAGTTCCTTATTAATTTCAAAATTAGTATGGGATATATACGCAGGAATGCATTCCATGCCATGGGTCCAACGCTGTACAATTTTTGGTTTATCACTGAGGTTCATATTTCGTAAATCCATTAAGAAAACATGATGGTCTGTGCCAAAATATAATGAATGCTCTCCAATATATTTGGCCACACTTATATCATTACAAGTAATTTCATCTATCATATTTCTTAACTCCTTCCAAAATAAAACAGGATTATTAAATCTTTTGTCATATATGGCAATGGATTTTCTTCCAACATGTGCATAATGGCCTCTTCCAGTGCCTATAACTGTGTTCCAGTTATCCAACATTGAGGTTTTGCCTTTTAATTTAATGCTTCTAGCTTTCAGCCTGTCCAAATTAATTATACTTAACTTGCCATCTAATGTTGTGATATATAATATGTTTTTATGATAATCATCAAAAGATATGCTAGTATATGGTAACTCCTGATTCTACACACTTTACAGTATCAATTTGCACTTCACAATTTTCTGTAATAGCTTTTAAAATAAAAATCTTGTATTTTGTTCTCAATGCTATGATATTATGTGCTGAACAAATTGTTTCTAGAATATTGCAATCTTTTCCACAGTCAAATGATGCAGCTGGTGTTTCAGTCAATAATGAGTTCATCTTTGTTGAAATGAGATATATCTGAAATTTTGAAAATTTTCTTAACATCTCAAGTATTCCTTCACATCTTAATATAAATGAAAAATCTTAATAATTTTAATTGAACAAAAACAATAAATTTGTTTTTTTTTAATGAAACATTATCAAGAGATTTGAAATTAAAAAATGGTAATACTTACAAACCATAGAAAATTCACTATGAAGCAAATAATCTATCCAATCAATACAAATGATTTGTAGATTTCCATTACCAGCGTAGTACCAATTATATGGACTATCAAAGTATGGATCTGGATCACTGTCAAGGTGCGCCGCAATGTCCACTATGTGCTTTGGGCACTGCACTACTTCTTCATTAAGACTTTCATACTTCTGCATCATATTTGTAAAAGCTAAAAATTTAAAAATTTACATATGTGTATTAATTTGAATAATGAAAATGTTAATATTTTATTTTAGCCATGGATACTGACTACCAGTTAATTTTAAATTTCGACATCCTCTTTGCCATTCCATTTTTGTGTTCATGTAACTTGTAAGTGGATCTGCCTTTTCTATGTTTTTTAAAGTAGAAATTATTTTTGGAGATAAACTTTTATAACAGAATGATTCAAAAAAATTCATATTAAGCTCTCCGTCCCAATCATCATCAAAAGTGCTGAGGGGAAAGCCTGGTACCACACAATGATAGTTTTGTAAACCAGTCTGAGTAGTTTGTCTTTGTTTTATATTACGTGTATAAAACATATATGCTTGAGAATTTTTGTGTTGTAATTCATCTAAGATTTTTTTAACAGGTGCTGTATTATCAATATTTTCGGCAGTAAATTCAATATTTTCCTTCTTACGCTAGAAAGACAAATTAAAAAAAATACATTTATATAATGTAATTAATAAGCTCTTAAGAAACAAATTAGAGTAGAACCAACCTTAGTAGATTTATTTTTAATGACTGACATATTGTTTAATAAAGATATAAATCTTTTAAGATCAAATTATGCTATTTGCTGTAGTTATTGTTAAAGAAAATGTTTAATATATATGTTTCTATATACTTAAAAGGTACGCTTCGAAACGATTATTTACTTTTAAGTTTTGACACTTGGTCAAAATTTGCATTTTCCAAACTGACAGTTATCATCAACATGTGATATTGACATTGACTTTAACTTTTTTAAATTTACTGCACAAAAGTGTTGTGTGAGCTAAATTGGCGTAGAATGTTTTTTCACAAATACTTAGTCTGGCCATAAATACTGTTACTATTCAAAAAAAGAAAATATTACGTTTGAATTTGGAATCTGTCATTTTTATATGATTGCTTGATGTGTTTTCTTATTTTCGCGCCATTATATTGTTAAATATTTTGTTATATTAAAATGGAGTGGGGTGATAAAGAGAACCGAATCGCTGTGATTGCCTTACATAAAGTAGGTATGGAGAAAAGTGCAATTTTTAAAACCCTCCACCCGCTTGGTATTAGTCAAATGTTTGTTTATCGGGCTAATGATAGGTACAATGATACCTCCTCTGTTTGTGACAGAAAAAGATCTGGCCGTCCACGTACCGTTCGTGTGAAAAAGGTGATTAAAGCAGTTAGGGAAAGAATTCGAAGAAATCCTGTCCGTAAGCAAAAGATTTTATCTCGGGAGATGAAGATAGCTCCTAGAACCATGTCGCGTATATTAAAAGATGACTTAGGACTTGCAGCCTATAAGAGACGTACTGGTCACTTCTTAACTGATAATTTAAAGAAGAATAGGGTGGTAAAATCCAAACAACTACTTAAGCGGTACGCAAAGGGAGGTCACAAAAAAATTTTGTTTACGAATGAGAAAATTTTTACAACTGAGCAGTATTTTAATAAACAAAATGACCGTATTTATGCTGGAAGCTCTAAAGAAGCTTCGCAATTAGTAAACAGAGTACAACGTGGGCATTATCCCACTTCAGTGATGGTTTGGTGGGGTGTTAGCTATGAAGGGGTGACTGAGCCATATTTTTGTGAAAAAGGTATTAAAACGTCGGCACAAGTTTATCAAAATACCATTCTTGAGACGGTAGTTAAGTCTTTAACTAACACCATGTTCAATAACAAAGAATGGTGCTTTCAACAAGACTCGGCACCGGGTCATAGAGCTCGATCCACCCAATCTTGGTTGAAAACTAACGTTCCGGACTTTATCAGCACTGAAAACTGGCCGTCGTCAAGTCCTGATCTAAATCCATTGGATTATGATTTATGGTCAGTTTTAGAGAGTAAGGCTTGCTCTAAACGCCATGATAATTTGGAGTCCCTAAAACGATCCATTCGGTTGGCAGTGAAGAATTTTCCTCTAGAAAGAGTTCGTGCTGCTATTGATAACTGGCCTCAACGTTTAAAAGACTGTATTGCAGCCAATGGGGACCACTTCGAATAAACATTGTGTATTTAAATAGTTATATATTGATGTATTAAACTAACTCACTATGAAAGGAATAAATGTTACGTATAAAAAAAAATCGTGCTTTTCTTTATACCAAAATTTATGGCAAGACTAAGTATATCAATTATCAATATTTTCTTCTGTTTCTAGATGCGTGTATAATTTTCTTATATGGCACTATAAGCTCCTAAGGATACGTATTATTACATAGTAACTCATTCATAGATATATATACACTTAGAATCACAATACTTTCTTTAAATATTAAATACGGTCATTTATTTATATTCGGTTATTTTATTTATATTCACTAAAAAAAGCAATATTAATTAAAAAAATTACATTCATTTCGAATTATATCAATTTTATTTCATAAGTATAAAATAACATATTCAATCCATAAATAAAATTTAATATAAAAATATATATATAGTAAAAAATATTTACGTTACTTTGAATTTAGTAAATAATTTTTTAAATTAAATTACACTGCAGCTAATAGATCCGGAAACGTCAAAGCAGTAAATACAGTCAACACTAAGATAGAATATATTGTTACCAAAATATCTCGTTTCATTTTCATAGTCGAATCAAATTCAGAAAATGGAATATTATCTATTATATTATCGGTTTTAATAATTTTCTTGTTTATACAGTCATTACTTTTTGCATACTTCTTTTCGTCAACAATGGGAGTATTGTATACAGATATTTCTTGAGTAGATTTTGGTAAATCTGCTACATTGTGAATTGGCGAATTAAATTGAAGCAAGCTGCAATCATATAGTGTTGCCACTGAGCGACTACAACGCTTTTCCGGTAGACGTTAAACAATTTAAAAAGTCTGTACTCTTATTGACAGTAGTTATGAGAAACTGCGACGGCACATCTGTGAAAGTATGTTTAAATTCTGTTTGTGACTATTTTGACGGTTATTTCTTTATCAAAACATATACATTTTACATTATTCATTAAGTTTCGATTGTCTGTTGGCATTTTTGCAAGCTCTTGACAGCTCTGTTGGTTGCCATTATCATTTAGGAGTACAGAAAGATTCTTAGGATCTTGATCTTTGCTGGCAAGAGAGGTCAATGACACCGAACTGCTGTTATCACACGAATTTTCCATTGGAACATTGTTAAGTAATATTTCTAGTTCTTTATTTTTTGAATTCATATTAATATCATTACTGTGTTTTACAAAATTAGCATGATTAGATGTAATTTTTTTAATTTCATTCAAAAGTCCCACGAGAATATCTAAAGAAGTTGAAGTGCTAATATTATCCGATTTCGCTATTAGATTTGATGTTGTATCTTTATATTTATCGTCAAATGTAAGATCTTTCATTTTCAAACGATCTTTAAATACTGTATCCGTGATTTCACTCGAGCAAACAACTTTGCTAGGCTCAGGCCCTACATATTTCTCATTCGTCAACTCGAGTATGTTACGATTATTGGATTTTAACTCGGCATCAAGCTTCATATTGCATTGAAAACTTTTGTGACAAAACTCTATAATTTTAGGTGAATGGTTTTTAATGCAATTAATTTTAGGAGACTTGTCTTTTAAATTAACTATATCGTTTCCTGTACGTTTTGAAATATCACGATCATAATGTTTTAGGAAAGCATATCCCACGGTTGACACTTGAATAGGAAACGTTCTATGAATAATCATGTTGGACAAAACGGGAATAGCTTTCAATTCGGACATATCTGTTGTAGACAATTCCAATTTTCGTGACAATGTTGATTTAACTAGCAAAGTATCAGTGTCTCCAGAATTAAGAACAAATGATTCTTGTATAGAATGTTTAGGTGTTAGCGTCAATTTTTTTATTTTCAACCGTTTCTGAAACGTACCAGTTGATATTTGATTATATAAGGCATTCTCCAACTGGTGAAGCTCATTTTCAGAATCATCAACTTCATACGTCATCATTGTTTTTATAGGTTCCTTGTCGGCTTCGTTTCCTTGATTTTCTTTTGAAATACAGGCCACAGCAGTCACAATATTTTTATCTTCAAATACATCGATAGGATAATCAGAATTGGTTACATCATTTTCTTTTAACAACTCACCATCAGTTTCTGGTTTTTTACTATTTATATCAGATTTAATGTTGGGCTGTTTACTTCCAGTAAGAGAATTCGATGCAGGGTTTGTGTTAGTTATGGAATTTATCATTAAGTGTAATTTATTGCCAAGAGCGCTCGATCCTACTGCTGAGGGGGACGACTTAACAGATTCTACAACCATATAAAATATTAAGTAACCATATAAAATATTAATTATTCATTAAATATTTTTGATGGTTTTTAAAGTGTTATTCCACACTGAGGATAGAAAAAATACCTAAAGAAAATATATAAAAATTTGAATTCTCTCTCGCCAAACGATTGTTCTTTGTAATAGTCTTTGGGTAGCGGAAATTTGTAAAAATCTCCCTACAGAGACTGCTAACAACGAAATAAGTTGTATAAATCATATAAGAATTTCAACGTAACGTGGCGTGATGTAGAACGCATGGCTCAGTGGTGAGAGCGCCTGCACGGTTCGCAGGAGGGCGCGGGTTCGAGTCCCGCTGCGTTCAAATTTTTATATGTTTTCTTTTACACTGATTTTTTTCTATCGAGAGCGAATGCTATTTTATATTAATAAAATAGCATTCTCTCTCGCCAAACGATTGTTCTTTGTAAGATTAGATTCAATTGAAAACAATATGAAAAAAAAAAGAAATATGCATTATTAATGAATATCATAAATGAATATATAATACCTAAATCCATACACACAGGTATAAGGGGCGTTCGAGAGTTTTCGTTAGTACCAATTCGTAATAAAGCTGGAGTTACTCTAGTATGCAGATTATTAGTGTAAGATTCCACAGAAACCATTTTTTTATTTCTGCAAGGCCGTTTAGATTAAATTATAAAAAATTTACATTTCCAGTACTAACAATAATAATTTAAATATACAATAACAACTTACGCAGTCGAAATAAATGAGTTTGACTTAGTAAAAGAAGATGGTCGTTTTGTAAAGGCTGGAATTTTCTTTTCATGATCCTCGGAGCTATCTCTGTACATTATTTTTGAATTTATAGATTTTTCTGTAATTTACAAAGAGAAGTTTTAAACTTTTGTTTATCATGCATTATATTACACACATATCGTAAATATATAATCATGTTCTAGTTATAACTTTCTAACATTTTTGCTAAACAAATTCACCTTTACACACCTATTGCCGGATCACCAACTGTCGGTTTTGTCGACAGCAACGACGTATCTACTTTTTTTTGCCGTTTCAATGCAGCTGGTGATAGTTTCTCTCTGTTTAGAATTTGAAAGCCTGATACCCTTTGCCTGTCGGTCAGTAATTGCTTTTCATGTTTATTTTGATATTGCTCATAATGAGCCTGAACATATAATTTTTTTGGTTGCGCCAAATTATCTAATCTCGATCGCCTCGACGGTCCCCGCACCGCTTCACCTTTCAGTTCCTTCACCTCATCAATAATGTCTATTACATTTTTCCTGTAAAATTTACTTGCAGGTCTCTCAGCGGGCAAACGTGGTGTCGGCTTCATCTTTTCGTTTGTCAAGTGTTTCTCCTTGAATGATTGCAATCTTGAAGCACTTACCTCGTTACTTCGTTTGTATGTGGAAGCCTTTACTTTATTATCTGGGTATATATTTTCAGATTTCTTTGATGATCTTCTTTCATTTCCACCCTTTTGTCTCGTTTTTTGCACATTATCTATATCTTGGAGCAGTTGAGATATTGCTCTTAGTGGGTTATTACTTATTTTGTTTGTATCATATTTTTTTATTTCTTTCTTTGCTTTATTATCCAAAGCTGTACGTTTAGAATTTATTATAACTTTTGGAATTACATTAACAACATCGCTGTTTTTATCTTTGCTTAAATTTGTTGACGTTAAATGGTGCATATTGCTACTTCCACTGTCACAACTTTGTGTACTAAAGCTGTCTTTCATAACAGCTTTCGTAGCACTACTTTTATTAACGCTAGAACTGTATAACTCCGATTCATTATTTATTTTCATCAAATCATATATTTTATTTATATTTTTTCGGCACTCGATGGATATCGATTTTTTATCATTTATTTTACGCTCAGGTTGCGTTGGCGTATTAGTCGGTACTATTGCTTCAGTACTTTGTACTATATTGATAAAATCATTTTCGGTATCTTCACTTGGTCCTATTCTATTGAAAATCATAAGTAACAAATGTTTAAAAGTCAATCCGTACTACTTTAGTAATTAAACAAATTCTATTTATAGAGGACCGTCGTAGCGCAGAGGCGTAGCGTCTACCTGTAAACGCGTCGGTTTGTGGTTTCGACTTCCACTCGGGGAAGATGAATTTTTTTATTTCAATTTTCTTTGCTCTGGAAACTAGGCAAAGCACGGCGTTGAGTTCCACCACTCAACACGCAATGCCTCAAAAAGGCGATAAATAGGAACTAGGTAACGAAGTGTCTTAACACTAGGTTGCATGGTTCCTCCAGTCCAGTGCCTACTCTGCCATGTGCGGGATAAAGCGTGAAGCTATTTCTTAAGACACTAAGTTAGTGGTAGTCATTAAAATATATTAAATAAAAAACATTTATTATACTTACAAAAGTTGCTTGTGTAGGCTTGACATAGTATCTGTACCACTCAGATCGGATACAGACGCATTTTTAAACAGTCTTTTTATAATGTTTAAATTTTCCATGTCATTGGACAAAGTGGAAGTCGAATGATTACCAGTTTCTTTCGTTACATCTTGAACACTATCCGATTTATTTGCCAAATGCATTATTTCCGTATCTGCATCATCTAAGTAATAACTACGGCTAATATAATTTTGGCTAGATTTGTTTGGTAACATTCCAGATTCGTTCTTATCTTCATTCTCACAATCTAAATCAAGAGAAGACACATTATCTCTTTTATACCTTTTAAGATTTTTATTTAGATTTTTGTTATCTAAGGATTGTCCATATATGGAATTATAAAAAGATTTATTTGTGATAGATAATTTTGTGACAGAGTAAGATGAATGAGCCATTATAGCACCTTTTCCATATTTTGGCTTAGTTACTTTGTGAGTCTCGTTCATAACTAGTTTCTTCTTTTCTCGTTTTTCTCTAATCTCTAAAAGCTTCTTTCGTTTCTTTTCTTCGATAACGTATGATCTATTTTCATAGGGTGATTTTATTCTTACGTGACTAGTAGATTTTTTCTTTTTAGTGAATGTGTCCTCACTTTCCTCTAGAACAGGAGAGTGCATATTTAGTCGTCGCATTGTATATGAAAGTTCATCCGCAATTGGATAAGGTTCAATAAATTCTTCAACAATATTACTTTCTTCTGAATTAATATTGTTATTAAAATCGAATTGATTAAAACATGATAAACTAGGTGTTGATTTTAAAATCACATCGTCAACGTCGTTTTCAATTTGCGATATTTTTGAATCTTCTTCTTCATCAGATGTGATTTCTTTGACTGAACATTGTTCTGAAATGATATTAAAGTTACCAAATCATTCCATATTAAATTAGTAATGTTCATAAATAAAAATTATCTACCTGCTTTAGGTTCATCTAATAATGACGTCTTAAGAACCATTATCGAATTGACGTTAGTACCCACATTACTAGCATTTGAACATTGCAATTTTAATACCACGTTTACTCGAGAATCGTTTCTACTTTCGTAACTCGATAGCCTTTTGTCCTTTTCACAACTTAAAACAAATGTATCATCAACATATTTGCCGAAAAGCTTATAAGTACCACTTAGCAATTTTGGCACTTGCAGATAAATTTTCTTTTCTAATATTTTTTTCAGACATCTTATATCCATTTCTGAATGTACTTTACCATCCCATGTATTTTTAAAATGTCTTGACTTATTTTTAACTTTTACAGGTACATTGGCACAGCTCACTAAGGCATTTTTTTCGTATTCGTTCTCTTTATGAATACTATTAACCTCTTGCCACTTTTCTTTAGCCGTGTCAGTTAAATAATCACCATTGCTTATACGTTTCAATTGCTCAATAGTGTGTTTAACGTATTTAATAACATTATCCATATAAAAACTATAATTATCTTCTAAGCGCTTGCAGCAAATATAATCAAGTAAAGATGCAGGAATTACAGTACTTTCAGAGTACTTGTAACCAGGCATTGAATGTATATTAAATTGATCTTTAATGTAATTATCGTTAAACAAAAAATGTTTATCGTATTCGTTAGAAATATAAGCCTTCCCCATATTCAAGTTGCCATATTTGTGGCACAATGCAGCTTGAAAAGAAGGAATCGTATTAAGAAGGTCGATCCTTTCGTCGTTAATCATGATAACATTATGAACGTCCTCATTACTATATATTTCACTAACATCCGAAACATCAGAGTCCAAATCGTCATTGTAAATAACCGTTTCGACATAATGATTAGGTGCTTTTTCAATTTTATTTTTAGAAATATGTATGGTTTTCGTACAATGGTCCATGTTGTCGTATAAAATTACCAAATCACGTGTACACAGATTATTCTCTAAAATTAAAAGAACATATAAAATGTTTTGGTTTCTGGGTTCGATTTCCGGTCGGAGAAGATTTTTCTATTTCCATTTTCTTCGCTCTGGCAAATAGGCAAAGTGTGGCGTTGAGTTACGCCACTCAACACGCAATTTCTCGAAAAAGGCAGAAAGCGGGGACGGAGAAAGCAGGGACTAAGCAACGGAGTGTCTTAACACTAGGTTCCTATGGTTCCTGCAGTTCCCTCTGTCTACTCTGCCATGTGCGGGATAAAGCGTGAAGTTAAAAAAAAACATATATAATATGTATATTAAAGAAAGTCGACAGTCCTATTAGTTTCTCCGTTTATAACTCAAGAACCAATGTAGCGGCGTGTTTAGAGTTTTTTTATTTTTATAAATACCCAAGATATCAGAAAAGATTCGGCGTTTTTGTTAATGAACTCCGATGGTGGAACGTATAATATGAAAAATTCATGCAAGATTACAAATTGTATTAGCTATTTCGTCTTGTTCTATAGTAGCTATATTGTTAGAAATGTACTGTCCGGCGTATGCAGGACTAAATTTGCCTTTAAACGTATCAAGTTCTTAATTAGTAACAAATGTATAAAAGTTAGTTAGTCAACAAAGTGCTACCAAACGTGATCGATTGCCACAAAGATCACATAACTTTGGAAGCTGCGAGCGAAAATGTGAATAGCGTCATTTAAAATCCTATTTCTAGTACTATTCAGTAATTCACATCTAATGACTGGGTAATAGGTGAGGACAAAGTCGTTAAGGACGTATCTGAAGTTGCATATGCCAAGCAAAATTACACTTAAAGACTAATATTAACGTGGCTTAAAGGAACGTTCAAAGATAAATTTAAAAACAGTTCTCATTTTTCAGTTTCCAATAATCCCAATAAATATACCAATTTTCAATCCCAGCTATAGTTGCGAAGATGACTAATATATCAGAAGGCCACTTATTGAATACTTGTTGAATAATCCTTTGGTTTGTTTTTGTCAAAATCAATTATACCTTACATTTTTATCGTTCGTGTCTACATTCTTCTTTTGATAGCAAACTATTTATTTCAGAAAGCACTTAAATATGAATGGTATTTTGTTTTTTGACTAAACGATTATTCTTGAGTGATAAATGGTGAAAAAACGTCTTAATAATAAATATGTATTAATAAATCTATATTCATAAAATATGTTTTGTTTTGTATTTGCAAGATTTTTAAACCATACCGTCATATTTGATTTCTTCAATTTCAAATAACTCGTTATTTACATTTTCTTGTGAGTTATTAAAGTCTAAAACTTGTTTAGTATCTGAGCCCTCGTTCTTTTCTGATACTTGATCAATCAACATGACTACATAGATTTGTTAGAATACCAAAAGATATTTAATTTAAACGAACAAAATAATATATATAATGTCTACAAAAACACAAAAGACACCGTCAACGGAATCATAAATTTTATGTTAACATTTCAAATCAGAAAAAGTTGCTAAGTTACAAGCTTGAAAGGAGTTTGACTTTTTTATAAATCATATTTATAAATTAACTGGCCTTTCTAATTTATTTATTATCGTATATAATATGTATAATTTTAACAAATTATATAATAGAGATATGCTGCACATTTTAAGCAATATTTCTGTTAGATAATTGCTGTGTAAATTACTATTTTTTCTGGTATATTCTCTTTTTCAACGAAAACTAGAATAATCTAAAAAGTATTCATTGACATAATTTAATCTGTGTAACATATGATTATGACATCTGTTGTGTAATGTCAAAAAAATTAGAAGTTCAAATATATTTGAAATTGTGAATTGGTCTTGAAAAAAATTATGGCTAGCATAGAATTAGATATATGGAGAGGAGAATGGGGATTAGCGTCTATTGACTTGGAGTGCCTCAAAGTCTTAGTATGTGTTTTATTTATAACCTATTTATTTTATACCGGTTCTAATAGTTACATTTAAAATAATTTTCGCTTTAACTTTCAGACTTATATGAAATTTATCGGCGTGCCAGTGAAGGTTCGAGAATGTAGCAATCCATTTTTCACACCAAAGGGCGCTTTACCTGTTATGAAAGATGGAAGAACTATTCTTACAAATTTTGAAGAGGTTGTAGAATATTTGAAATCATTGGTAAGAAATATTAATGACTAACGTAATTTATTAGAATTTTGTGAAATAACATATAAATAACAATATTTTATTAGCATTACAGTACAGATGTGCACTTAAATCAGAAACAAGCCGCTGAAGCTAGTGCATTTACTCAATACCTCAGAGATAAACTATATCCTGCATATCAATATGCATGGTGGGTTGATGAGAAGAACTATAGTGACATAACTAGACCAACATTTGCAAAGGCACTACAAATACCATTTAATTTTTACTATCCATCTAGATATCAGAATGTTGCTAAGGAAATGATAGATGCTTTATATGGGGAACACACAGACTTAAAAGAAATTGAGAAAACTGTGAGTTTAATCCTGTTTATTTTATATTTTTATATCAATCATCTGTGATAAAGTTGTGAAATATATTGTAAAAAAATCCATACACTCATATTGTCCACAAATGTATTTCATAATAATGGGTATTTATTGCGTATGTGAATAAATTACATATTTTCATTGAAATTGGCCTCTTTCATATATGCAGGTGTATAGTGAAGCAGAAAAGTGCCTTAAGACTCTGTCAGACAGGTTAGGGGAAAGTGAATATTTCTTTGGAAACCGTCCATCTTCATTTGATGCCATAGTCTTTGCGTATCTTGCTCCATTAGTGAAGGCACCATTTCCAAACGCAACACTATCTAATCATGTCAAAGGAATAGCAAATTTAAGTAGATTTGTTGCTAGAATCAGCCAGAAAAACTTTAGGAATGTAACAGATGGTGAGTGTTTTATAAAGCTATATGTATATATAATTAAATTGATGTTACATTTAAATACATTTGTAGTGAAGCTTTGTCTCCTTTTACTACAATGACCTCAATCTTAATAGTTAGAGATGCTCCACTTTTTGCCCAATTTTCATTATTAATTTGTTTTAATATTGCTCTTAACAAGTTTAGATTTTAATCTGGCTATGAAAGACTGACTGTTTATAATCTAATGCAAAACAATATACAAAATGATTGAAATTTAATTATGTAAGTGTTAGTTAGTAGTTAGTTAGTGCCTTATATGCTATAACATTAAATCTTAGGGAATAAAAAGTAATGTTAAATATAAAATTATTGTTATTTAAATTTAAAAGCTAGATTAATTAGTTAAAGCACTAATGATTCAATTTAGGCTTCTTAGTGACTTGCAAGTTACTTGCGTTAGAGTTTGTGGTATATGTGGTTCATTTAAAGAATTATCTTCACTAATATTCTAAATGTTTGCCTAAACAGAATACAACAAACAAAATGCAAAGAAGTCACAAGGTACACAAGCGGAGAGAGAAGCGCAATTTCCAAATGCCACACGTAATAAGTTCTTAGCGGGAATATTTGCTTTGCTGGCCATGACTGGGTATGCAGCCGCCACCGGCATGTTTCAGGTAAATGATATAATTTTTATTGTTTATTTTTATTTTGTAGAGAAAATCTTGTGTGAAGACAATTTGATATTTATCTGATGCTCTGATTAAATAAAAAAGAAAATAAATATTATAATAAATAACTGAACTTCTGTAAATATCAAATTGGTAAAAGGATAGTGTATTCAATTCCATTGCACTTTTGTATTTAACCTAAAGCAGTAAGTGTTGCGTTGTAGTGTCTTGACATTGCATTCTCTGGCAACCCTCTAAGCTTATACCTACTTAAAGTATATTTTACCTATCCTTTGTATAGGTTTATAATAATGCTTGCATGCTTTGCTTTTATTGAGCACATCTTTGCTGTGGGTTGCTTCTACCTCTTAGTTTGTATATCCTTTACTTTTTGTTATTTAAATCACATCTAAGTATTTCTCTATTTAGTAAAAATTTCCCCTAAATGAAATTATTTGAATATAAAACAAATATATTTCAATAATTAGCAATAACATAGAAAATTAATTAAATAATAATTGTAATAGAGTGTTAAGACAGTCCCCTGCATTCTATCTACAATATCTGCTAAATTCTATAGTAAGGGCAAATCTAGAATTTATAAAAAGAAATAAAATATATAATAATAATAGTACAGTTGTACTCTTATTCATTCTCACATTGTTTTGTTCAGGATTTAAGAGAATTCGAGCACTCACAAGAGTACGGAGATATGTTTGAGAATGAAGAGGATGACAACTGACAGTGGGCTTGAGGCGTTTCACACTGACTGTGACAGTGCAGCGTGCCGCATGTGCAGCTGCTTTGAGTTATAAATTTTATAGATATTTAATATTTTACTATATCTTGATTTATAAAAGTTATTGTTATAATTAATTAATTTAGTTTGGAGTATATGTGGGGAATCTTATATAACATAAGACCATTGAATTAACATAAACCCTGTAAATTTGCATTTTTTTGGTAAATAATTTTATTAGAAGAATTTTAAATCTATGTCTCAAAAATATTTTTTTAACACACTGTTCCTACTTGTATGATAAATTTTAAATGTAAAAGTTGATGTATATGTATTTTATTTAGAAAATTTTCAACAACTTTAGCAAGGTCTTTGCATTTTTAACCAGCTATATTAAAAAACGTTTTTTTTTAGACTTTTGAATCTTAAGAGATTCTTTAAAGAAATATTTTTAACTATTCTTCATATTATATCAATTAAAAATATATAATAATTGTATTTTTTAACAAATATAATGCCTTGTCAGTATATGCTCAAAATTATATCAATGCTAAGTGCATTTAAATTGTGCATTTTTAATATACTAGTTTTATTTTTTTTTATTATAAGGGTATAGACTTGTGGGTACTTGTTAATGTTATTAATAATTATATAATCTGTTTAAAAAAATATAGATTAAAATATTTAATTAAACACATCACTTTATACCAAAAGAATATTTTATTTTATGCACAATTTGTATATAAATATGAAACATTATATTTTGTCCTATTAGTATTGGCTATAGTGTAATGAAATCATTTTTTTTTATTTTATTTGGCTTATTGAATAGTAAATGTACTACAAAATTGAAGCGTCAATACATAATGAGATGTGTCTGTATGTACTTTTGTTTTGTATTTCTAGTATAAATGATTCCTAGTGCTTTATATTGTAGAATGTTCAAAACGACTGACTTATTTGTTTTATTAGTGGAGCATGAATAAAGTTTGGTTGTTGGTGTACGTTTTTCTCTTGTCTTTAGTTATCCCTGGCCCTATTATATTTTTTAGTAAACATTTTAATTTGTATGATATTGTTGCACTGCTAGCAATGCTTAGCTTTTAGAGTTTATATATTTTATTATTATGTAAAAATATATATGTAATATTATCAGAATTACCTTGAGATGACTGTGAAATAGAAATATGTATATATTTAGGTTTTTTTTCAACTTTTTTAATAAACAAACATTTTATTCGAATTTAGGACTTACCATATAGAAAAATCTATGTATCTAGATAGGTTAGTATGGCTTATTTGGCAACAAGTGCTGGTAGAAAGTTCTAGAGGCTTAGATTCGATTCGTCGGTAAATATTTATGACTGTAAATATATTTATATCTGTTGTAAGTTGTGGATAAAAAAATAAATTAAGTCTTTTATTTCTTTAAGAAAGCTGACAAAATTTAAAATATTTTAACAGCGTCTCTCACTATGGAGCTGGGAACGGACAGTGCTTCTCAACAAATTCCGTATCGCGAAGAAACATTTGGAGAAGATTAGACGATTACAAGTTTTGAAAGAAGAAGAAGAAAAGTCTAATACATGAACCATTAAATCTCGAACAGTTTTAGTATTAAAATATTTTTAACCTGACATAATTTTTACTAGAAATACGAGAAATGTTATAATTTTGCAAGTGGTTAAATTTAACATGGCTACAACAAAATGGCGTAAGAGGGTTAACCTAAAGCATTATAAGAAAAATGAAATATAAAAAATATATTTTTTCCCTTTTTGTCGGTCCAAGAACGAACTCTTACATGATACTAGATTACTAACATGCTTTCTTACACGCAGGATAAAGAGTGAAAGAAAAAAAAATAGTTCAAACGATTCTTTTTGAGCTGACAAGTTATATGATAAGTAATAACTAATAATATATGTATGTATTTAATTGAAGTAGTAACATTAAGAAATATAACAAATTGAACACGTAATTGTAAATGTATTAAATTGTACATTATAAAATAGTAAAAAAATATTTAAATATTGATAATTATTAATGATAAGATCTAAAGACGCAGTTCACTCACACGTGTTTTACCGGTAAAGACGTTGGGTCTGTGATCTCATTATATTATAAAAAAGTCACATACAAATTATCTTTACAAAACGCAGAAAAATTTATTTATAAAACTAAAGAAATGTAATTAAAAAGTGATTAAAGCAATGATAATAAATAAAACACAAAAGCTCGAGGTTACTTATTTTATTTGTCGTATTTAAACCCCCGCCCGCGTAGTCAGGTACCTGCAATGCTAACTGGTTTACATCGTTGAATACTTTTGGCTGAACCAAATTACATGAAATGGCACAATTTCCATCAAATATGTTAAAACACCAGCGAACCTCTTAAGCTTTCTAATCCATTGTAATTGTAACAATTCGTAGAAATATTTATACATCGACTTAATACTACAAAAATACAATCAATATCAAGACTAAACTTCACATAAGATTCAACAATATTTTCCTTCTTTTTAGCACGATATATATATATATATATATATATATATATATATATATATATATATATATATATATATATATATATATATATATATATATATATATATATATATATATATATATATATATATATATATATATATATATATATATATATATATACATATATATCCATATATATACATATATATACACATATATATACATATATATACATATATATACATATATATACATATATATACATATATATACACACATATATATATATATATATATATATATATATATATATATATATATATATATATATATATATATAAATAAATAAATGATTTGCTAAATTTTGAAAATCCAAAAATATATTTAATTATTACAATTAATATTTAATTTCGTATCTTAATCAAATTCAAATTTTAAGCTTTTCAGTCTCACAAGCTCAAGAACGTTGCCACAAACCTAAAAAAATACAGTTACGACAAAAGTTTCAAAAAGAAGAATGAAGTGCCAAGTCTCGTTAGTAAAGTATAATAATACAACATCTATTAACCTATAAATCTGCATTAAAATTAGTAACAAATTAATAAAAAGACAAGTTGTATAGCTGCCATATTTACAACAAGCAAGTCATCCTAAATAAATAGAAATTGGTCGATTATGAAATATAAAAGATAATTCGTGCAACAAAAATCTACTCAATGTGCGTATTACTTCTATAACATTAACTCCCTATATATACACACATTACCATTCATTCAAAACCAATTTACATAATAAAAACAATTTATAATCTATATTAAAAAACATGTGAACTATTTAAAATAATCATCCGTTCATTCGTTCATTTATAATCTGCACTAATAAAGAAGCAATATAACATTTATACCAAAAACTACTATAATTGTATGATTTTTGTTCATTAAAAAAAAGAAATAACTAATTATGTATATATAACACAATCGGTCTAATAATCCCATACAAGCTAACATAATTACATTATAAGAATGGTAACAACAAAATAATGTTACTATAATAATAATAAATTAGAAACGCTATTTCTATATAGTTTATATTCTATTTTATAATTAGAAAATATTAAAATAGAGTAGGTTATATTTTTCTATGGTTGTTTATTTCTATTTGAAATACAATAGAAACTCGTTTTACCGGACTGACAGTTGTAAGGCATTCGGATAATCGAAATTACATACATATGAATAAAATCTGTTAATCGGGTTTTGCTTAGCTATGTAAGTGCACAATATTGTTCGTTTATTGAAAACAAATATTACATAGTCAAAAATCATAGGTTATAGTCCGGATAACCGAGGGTCGCATAATCGAGTTTCAACAGTACATACATACTTACATACATACAAGTGGTATCATAAAATGTTTTGTTACATTTATAATGAAAATCAAAAATAAAAAAAATATATAATTCAGTCGTAGCGTCGACCGTCGTAGCGCAGAGGCGCAACGTCTGCCTGTAACGCGACGGTTACTGGGTTCGATCCCCAGTCGGAGAAGATGGATTTTTCTATTTCCATTTTCCTCGCTCTGGCAAACTAGACAAAGCGCGGCGTTGAGTTCCGCCACTCAACACGTAATGCCTCGAAAACGGCGGAAAGTGGGGACGGAGAAAGCAGAGACTAAGCAACGGAGTGTCTTAACACTAGGTTCCCACTGTCCCTGCAGTTCTCTCTGCCTACCCTGCCTTGTGGGGATAAAGCGTGAAGCTAAAAAAAAAAAATATAATTCAGTTCACATTTAACATTGTGATTACTAATTTAATAGTCTGATATTATAGTGTCTAACATGGATGTACTTAAAAGCATCTCTTAATATTCTTGATGATTTCAAACACATTTTTAATATGTTTATATTTTATGTTATTTGCTAGCTTTTATATATATGTATATATACATATATATATACATATATATATATATATATATATATATATATATATATATATATATATATATATATATATATATATATATATATATATATATATATATATATATATATATATATATATATATATATATATATATATATATATATATATATATATATATATATATATATATATATATATATATATATATATATATATATATATAATTCATTATACAAATTTTAGAACAAGGCATACTACATCTTACGTACAAGAAAATATATTAATCTATATAATACTCATCAAAGTAATGGCTAGTCATAATTTCAAATAAAACAGGTGCTTATTTATACATAAACAAATTCACTAAGTACCTATATGTATAAGTTATATGTCACTTAATATACAGTTTCTTAATATCAAGTTGTTCTTTTTTTTTAGACATTTCTAAGAAAAAAATCAGTTTAGGTAAAAACATGTAATGTTTGTTTTAACTTACATATATATGTTAAAGGAAATGTAGCTAAATTAGAAATTAGGTATTTGTGATATATAAATAAAGATATATTCAATATGTCTCGTGTGAAAAAGAAATAGAAAATATTACTGAAATAATTTAATTTTTATGTAAATAAGATTTTTTTTCTTGTAGAGAATTACCTATTTTATAATAGTTGCTGTGTGCTGATTGGATAAAATAATGCTATATATCGTCGTCTCTTTCTAGCATATCGAAATGAATATTTGTTTTAGAAGTCAGGATGTATCGACATATTGTTGTCTCTTTCTATAATATAGATATAAAGATCCCGCGTTTATTTTCCATCTCACTCACACGCTGAAACACTTTGTCATATGTATTGTTAAGAGAAACAAGTTCTTAGGCGCCTCTTTCTACGTCATAGAAAGAGATATCAATATTATTGTCATATTTTCTTTTTTATCTCACTCTTAAGACAAAGCAATTTATGTATTAATCATTAATATACATACACTTATTATTTTAAAACTGTGTGGTTTGGCATTTGTTTAGCGATGTAAATTAAGATTTATTATTAATTAAACATGTCGTGGCTTAAATTAACTAAATGTATCAATAAACGGTGCTGAGGTACATTTTTTAATGAAAATGTAACTTTGCGTCCTCATAAGTTTTGTATTTTGAATTTAAATTGTTGCTAAAAAGTAAAGTAATGTTGCATATTGCAAAACTTGAACCACGACATATAAAATAAAAAAATCCATCACTTACTTATATATCATATACAATTTAATCATAATTTATTAGTATCAGTAGTTAATTACATACTTGGCGCGGCTTGGCAAGCCTCCACAAGCTCTCACGAACTACACATATCGTGTACTCGCGTGCGCTTGTCAACGCTTGCCAAGCCTCGCCAAGCGTGTACAATATATATATATATATATATATATATATATATATATATATATATATATATATATATATATATATATATATATATATATATATATATATATATATATATATATATATATATATATATATATATATATATATATATAAACACATACTTATAAACATATTAATCTGGTGCATTCAACAGAGACTGGGAGTCTAACAATTGGCTAGCATCTATGAGGCTCACTTGCATGGCGTCTAGGTTCCTGCTGACCTCGTCGTTACTCTTCAAGCTGAAGGGGTAGAACCGAGTCACTACGGGGGTCGGTGCGGGTTCGGAGGAGTCGGTGTCGCCGTTTGAGTTCGAGTGCCGGTTCAGGATTGAGAGCGATGATAATTTCTCGTTCAGTTTTTGTATCTGTGGAAACATATACTGGGTACAGTGATAAATCATTTTTTACTTTTTTATATGTGATGTGATGATCGAATGCTATATGAGATATATTTTTTATAGCTTCACGCTTTATCCCGCTCATTGCAAGGTAGGTAGAAGCTCTACTACCTACTTATCGCTTTTTTCGAGACATTGCGTATTAAATGGCGGAGCTCAACATCGCACTTTACCTACTTACCAGAGCGATGAAAATGGAAAATTGAAAAATCAATCTTCCCCCTTCTCAGATGGGAATCGAACCTACAAACCGTCGCGTTTACAGGCAGACGCTACGCCCCTGCGGCACGACGAGATATAAATAACTTAATATATGATAATATTAAGTGTGCAAGGTACGTATATATGATAACCAAATGTACCTGGTCGCGCACGGCGCAGTGGAACACGTAGTGCTGCACGTGTCCGGCGCGCGGCGCGTCCAGCGGCGGCAGCCAGCGCTCGTAGCACTGCGACCACACGTCCACGCCCGCCGGGGACGCGGCCGGGCGCAGGCGGGACACTTGAGGCGCTGGGGCTGGAAAGCAATTGTTATTATTTGTTTTTTTATTATTATTATTTTGAGGACCGCCGTGGCGCAGAGGTCAGTGGGTTCGATTCCCACTGGGGGAAGATGAATTTTTCTACTTCACGCTTTATCCTGCATATTCCAGGGTAGGCGGAGGGAATTGCTGGAATCGTATGAAGCTAGTGTTAAGACACTCCGTTGCTTATTCCCGCTTTCTCCGTCACCGCGGCGTGTGTATGGCGGAACTCAACGCCGCGCTTACCTAGTTGCCAGAGCAAAAAAAATGGAAATAGAAAAAGCCATCTTCCCCGAGTGGGAATCGAATCCTCTAATCGTCACGTTTACAGGTAGACGCTTACGCCTGTGCCCACGAGGGTTATTACAATTAATTATTTTTATTGCGAATTATTCTTCTACGACATAAAAAGCAACAATCGTGACCTTGAACTAAAATAATAACAATCTTTTCTCAAGTCATACAACAGAATTAGCCTTAATCGCACGGTACACGGGTACGGGTTCAAATCTCGCTATCTTCAAATTCTCATATGTTTTCTTTAAGCATATTTTCTATCCTCAGTATGAATTAACACATTAAAATATTATTTACCCAATTCCACAGTACTAAAAAAACAATAAATCTCGCTATGCCTTACAGTGCCTGTGCGCGGGCGGCGTCCTGGCGGGCCCCGAGTACAGCGGGTTGTAGAACAGCGCGATGTCCTGCTCGGAGAACTGCTCCTCCCAGTCCCACAGGGGGCGCTGCACGAAGTTCTGGAAATATATATATATATATATATATATATATATATATATATATATATATATATATATATATATATATATATATATATATATATATATATATATATATATATATATATATATATATATATATATATATATATATATATATATATATATATATATATATTTTATATATATTGTAGATTAGCAAACGAGCAGAAGGATCATCTGATCTTAAGTGGACACCCTCGCCCATAGATATCTACAACTTGATATGAAAATGAATCATGTATTCTCATTTTGAATAAAATTATTTGAATTTGAACTAAATTAAACATAATTTTTTTTTTTTTTTTAGCTTCACGCTTTTTATCCCGCACAAGGCAGGGTAGGCAGAGGGAACTGCAGGGACCGTGGGAACCTAGTGTTAAGACACTCCGTTACTTAGCCCCTGCTTTCTCCGTCCCCGCTTTCCGCCGTTTTCGAGGCATTGCGTGTTGAGTGGCGGAACTCAACGCCGCGCTTTTATCATAATTCATAATTAGTCATAGTTTAGACGTTACACTACTGTAAATATTAGATACTAATATTTTGTTTTCGCTTGTAATAATTTTTCTTGTACGCTTACCTACTATTATGATAAATTGTAAGTAATTACTATTTTAATTTATTGTCATCACATAAGTGGTTTGCTAACTTGGCCATTTGTTGACAAAGTTCCTGATTGGATATATGTTCCTTATCTGCCAGATAAGCAAAATAATTTTAATTTACCGCCGGTTTCACCACTTGCTGATAAAGTCACAGATAGGTGCAACAAATATTGCTTACACAAGTCCAAAATACGACTATAGATAAAAACTTTACTACCTAACTACCAGCTTTATCTGTGACCGGTGAAATTGGCTCTTAGGTTCACAGGTCTCAGATAGCAATATCTATGAGATAAACCCCTTCACGTGGCCCACTCCGTACCTTGGCGACGGCGAGCTCCCTGTCCCTCGGACAATTGAACAGGAAGGTGTCAAACAGGTGGTTGGTGGCGCAGTCCCACAGCGTGGTGAGGTAGGTCTCGGTGTACTGGAAGGCGGCGGGGTGCTGCCGCTGCAGCTGCCACGCGCAGTCCAGGAACAGCAGCAGCACGGGCGCCGTCTGCGGCTCGCGCTCCGGCTCCTCCTTGGGCGGGCCCGGCCGCGGGAGCCCGAACCTGGCGTTTGGTATACTTGTTTGGTTGGTTGGTTGGTACGTATAGTAGTTTAGTTAGTTAGTGTCGTATAGTTGTTTAGTTAGTTACTTGGTACGTATAGTTATTTAGTTAGTTAGATAGTGTCGTATAGTTGTTTAGTTAGTTAGTTTGTACGCGTAGTTTATTTATAGCGAAAAAATGAGCTAGGTTTATTGCATATGATACGACCGTGTAGTTTATTTCAAAAATAACCTAGCTTTACTCTTTATTTCTAGATACTTATAACTTATTTTAGTTCGAAACATATTCCTATATGTATGATGAATACATTAATTCATGTATTTATGTATTATATACTATAGGATGGGACCGTCGTGGTGAACTTCTCTTTGTTACCTAGACAGTTCGTGTGTTCAATTCCCATTAGGGAAAGATTTTTTTTTATTTCCATTTTGACATTTTCTATGACAACTAGGCAAACTGCGGTATTGTTCCGCCACTTAACATGCAATACCTCGAAAAGACGGAAAGCAAAGAACAGAGTGTCTTAACATTAGGTTCCAATGGTTCCTGCGGTTTCCTCTGCCTACCCTGCTATGAGCGGGATGAAGCGTGAAACCTTAAAAAATATACTTAGGAAAATGCAGGTGTGTATGTCGTTCAATGTTTCAAAATAAATTAGTGACAATTATAGACTAAATAGCAAAGTAACCTGTCACAAAAGGGATGTCCCAGCGCGACCCATTCCTTCTGTATCAGCGACTGAAACCCTGAGATTGTTCTGAAGTGCTCGTCTAACAGCAGCTGGGTAAGACAAGACACCACTGCACAGTAATCTACACCGTCACCTGTAAAATTAAAAAAAATGTCGTTAAATTCGTATTTTTTTATATAAATAACATAATAAAATATATATATAAAGCATATAAGAATTGTGATGAAGAACGTATTAGCTTAGTTGTTTATTGTTCATATTGCGTTGCGTTCAAATTTTTATATTAAAAAAAGTAATATAAAAAATATTACAATTTTCTTTTGCAGTTCAATAAATATCTGATTCGACAAACAAATTCGATACACATATTACAAAAAACGTCCTAAAGTATATTGTTGTGAGGTCAAGCACGTATAAATATAATGAAATGGGAAAAATGTTCCTGTACCTTTTATAATGATCATATTCTATGCACAGATTGACTTTAAAAATTATATGACCATTTGAATGAAAAAGGCCAGCAGAGTTTCTTGCGCCGGCTTTTCTCAGGTCTGATTAACTTTAGCGAATCGGTGGTAATGTTCTTGACGTTCAAAAAATGAATCACATATTCTTATTTTCAATAAAATTATTTACATTTGAATTATAATGTAGTTAGGAATCTTTTGTAAAAGAGGGTAGTTTTAAATAATAAAGACTGTAAACGCGATGAATATGTGTCAATCTTGACAGTAGGCAAATGGCCATACTGGAAGAGAACTACCCCAAAGCGATTTTATGCGATTACGTGGGATCTGTGTCCGAACGTACTCGAAACATGTGATTTCGACGTTTTCCTTTTAAAATCAACTTTAACCACTTCTGTCTTCTAAATATATTACTATGAGTATAATTGCGCACCCTCCTGCAGCACGACGGTGACGTTGTCGCAGAGGTGCGCGGCGGCGTCGTCCGCCAGCGCCAGGCACGCCGCCACGTGGCGCAGCCAGCGGCTGGACTCCAGGATGGAGTAGTACTGCGAGTCCTGCATCTGTGGAGGAAACGATCTTCACACACGCTTCTCTCTTACGTATAGATTTATTTGTATAATATATATTTAGTATTACACACAGCTATAATCTGTATTTTAAAAACGTGGGACGCTGCACTGCAATTTTTAACTTTAGCAGTGTCAACGTTCTTTTCTTTTGCCCTTGTACGCTATTGTACGCTTTTCCTGAAGAAATAGCTACAAATTATCCTTTAACACTGTTCTACACTACATACAGTAACTGACAAAAAATATTATAAAAATTGCTAACCTTTTCTTATATACATATAACAAAGTAGACAGAATAGTTAAAAAAGAATATGACACAGGTGGACTGAGACCTTGTGTATTTAGTAGGGAGTCACCTGTACGTCAGTCAGTCATTCAATAATTGATTTGCTTTAAAAAGAACCAACGTACCCAAAATCCTGAAAGCGTTGTTGGTGTACATAAATCGGCTAGTTTCTTAAACGACATGTTCAACGTTCCCAATGGCGGTAGAGTAAGAGCTGACCCGCTGTTATTGAAACTATTTCCACATAAGTATATTACATAAGGAGGCGTTAGTTTTGGATGCGAACGGCGAACCTGGAATTAAAAAATAGTGAAAAATATGTATATTAATATTTTTTAAGAATAATACGTATGTATATTTTATTTAAAACATTATTTGAAAATAAAAATAAGTTGATATAAAAACTATGTTGTAGCTGCGCTATTTCAATTGGCCTTTTAGTTCGATAAAATTCAAATATTTTTAACACATTTTATAAATAAAAAAAAAAACAATAACAATCGGTCAAGTGTGATTCTTGCACATCAAGGGCTCCGTACCAATTTCATGGTTGTAAGTCAAAGAAAAATGTAACGAGAATTTATTAAAATTTCTTAAAAATTACATTTGTTGTAGGTACCCATTATAGGGTATTTATTTTATTGTTTTTATTTAATTATTTACTTTGAAACTTAATATATTACCATTTTTAATGTTGACCAAAAAAACTTAAAAAAAAAACATGTTTACTGTATTGAGACCTTCTTAATATATATTTTTTCATTTTTTAGTACTTAATGCTATAGCGACAATGGAAATACATCATTTGTAAAATTTCAGCTTTTTTACTGTCACGGTTAATGAGATACAGCCTGACAGACAGACAGACAGCGGAGGCTTAGTAAAATGGTCTCGTTTCACCCTTAAGGTGCGAAACCCTACAAAAATACAATCTTTGATAAAAATAATAAAAAATAAAATACCTGTTCAAGTAAAACACTTTCTGCCGTCGCCGCTTGCTCAGTGGGCAACAACTCCCCACTCCTCAAAAGGGCCGCACCTTCACTTCTTCCCCAAACCCATATAGGCACTCGTCCCGAACGAAAATGCCTTGCGGTTTCTATCAAATTGTAATCGAGAACTGAACTTGGTACTATCAGGGTTTCACCAGCAGTCAGCATAAAGGCATCAGAAGTCCCATTAATGCAGGTTATCCTCCAATGAGGGCAGTCGCATCGTTCCAGTTCCCTTTTCCAATCACTTGGTCTTTGGAACATGTTTAGGTCTGAGGGTAAAGTGGGGTAATATGGCTCTCGATAGTCGAAAGCGAATAACAAATCGTGTCGTTTAGGGAAAGCGTGGTGTAATAGGGCTATGGCCACTTGTCTGGCGCTACCGATGGCGGAGTGCATGAAACTGAATGTAAGCACTTTCATATTCTGAAATAGATATTAAATATTAAGAGAATTTTTTTTATTTCATATTTGTTTCTTTATTTCCATATGAAATCATATATATATATATATATATATATATATATATATATATATATATATATATATATATATATATATATATATATATATATATATATATATATATATATATATATATATATATATAAGAAAAAGAAAATAAGATAAGAAAAAAAGCAATATTAAATGCAGTCTTTTGTCAAAACTTGTCTTATATACATTATAAAAAGATTTTTTTCTAAGCACAAACAATTTAATATAAATATTTAATTTATCATAATAATATATTCAACGGCCATTTGCTTGCCAAATGTATGTTCTGCAGTTCTATAGAACATTACACAACTTGTAATAGGAGCTGTTAGAGAGTCGTATATAAAACACTGTCTATAAGTTACAAATTACATCATATTATTACGAAACAGAAATAAACACGCTCAGAGGTTGAAAATTATTTGTTACAGGTAATTTATTATAGACTTGTTCATATATTAAGTAAGTTTTAAATAGCAAAATTCAAAGCAATCTTTAATTTACTACGTCAGAGTTCCAACTAATAGCCTTGTTAGAACTAGAAGAAACACTTGTCACAGTCCCTGTCCCAATAATACCTTACAACAAGAACTGTAAACATAATATTTGTTTGATCAACTTTCGGACGAAATGTAGCGCTTAATTTCGTAACGAAAAGCGATGCGTTAAGTTAATAAAACTAAAATTATCCTGTTGAATGCAAAAAATGTTTTAAAATTAAGTAACATTTACCTTACAAACTATCTGTAGTCCTTTACATTTGACAGGTACATCAGAGCGCGGCAAGAGTCGCCGCCGCCTCGTCGGAGTGCCATCGGTCTGCCAAAGCGCTCCAATGCCCGTCAATGGTACATCAAATACGCCAACCAATTGATTTTTTTGGCCATATTCCTACAATAATGTTAATACTTTAATAATATGATATTTTAAGTAAAAATTAGCCACAATGTGAGTTATATTTTTTATTGTTTCACGTAATTCACCTTTTAAAAGGTAGGTGGAGAAAACCGCAGGAACCGCGGGAACTTAGAGTTAAGACACTCCATTCCCCACTTTCCGCCTTTTTAAAACATTATGAAAATAAATCTCTGTCAATAGGTTCATGACGAATGAAGTTATTTTATTTCGTGTTTTCTGTATATAGTAAGTAATTTATTAATATTAGATTATTTTTTACTACATATCCTTTAAAAAATAATGATAAATTTCGTCGTTTATAATAATTTATCAAACCTAGTCACGTAGTTTAACATTCTAAATATTTAGACAAGCGTGAAATAAGTGAATTGCTAATATACTTACATCATTGCTAGAGATATCAAGCGGAACGAAGGACAGTTTGTAATTGGTAACGAAGAGTGAACCAAATCTGCCCGATTTCCTCTCGCTCAGGGGCGCCAGCATCATCACATTGTGCGCAGCACACCCAATGAGCTCGCCTGTGATAAAATTATAATAATATTTTAGTAATGTCATAAAGAAAGAGATTTATTTCGTTGTACTAAATTTAGGAAATAGTGGTTTTTATTGTTTTTATATAGAATAGTCTATTTATAGAGAAAGAATTAAGTTATATTATATAGGGCTAAGTTACAATGAAGAGTTACAACGGGAATGCTTTTCCAGGGAACGGGAACGCTTAACACCATATGCATTATGCACCACTGTATTGCTGGTAAACCTAAGGAGTTCAAATCACTATTAGGCGTGAGATTATCGCTATTATAAGGTACATAATAATTATTGTTAATTGGCCAAACAGAATAGAAGTTGTAGTAATCATTACTTTTTTTGTATATGTTGTGCTAAAATTTGCTACTTCTTTTCCACATATGTATTAAAAGATTGTTTGATCTCCATTATAGTTTTAAGCGCAGCACCTTTTAGCATTGTGTCACATTTTTTGTCTATAAATACTCAGTTGACTTTTTGTCAAATAGCAATTTTCTGAACAAAACAAAAACACTATACATTAAAATCCGATCGATTGGGAGTTCATACGGTACAAGGCGATAAAGTAAGTGTTTTATAAAACAGAATAATGGATTAACTGAAATTCTTTTTGAAATAAGGTAAAAACCTTTATTGTTAAACAAAAAGCTTTTAGTATAAATCTAGTGTGTAACGCTTTCATTATAAGATGTTGCAGGGTTATCATCAGTTGTAGAGAATATCATATTAATACATTGTGTATTTAACGGCGAGATCCAACTCTGTACTTTACGTACTGGAGTGGGGATATGGAAATATTCCTAATGATCATTATCTTGAAACAATCACCATGTTGTCGTCAGACATTAACCAAAAAGGCTCAATACATTAACGTGTAATTTTAAAATACTTAACCAGTAGTAGATTAAATATTTCATACATATTACTTCACAAATGGCATTTTTTGACAAATCTAAAAACGTGTATAAAAACTTCGCTATTTATGTTTGATAGTATGATATATACCTATATATGTTTATATGTATATTTGTATGTAGATGAATTTTTAACATACTATTGATTTATAATATACAAATTATATTAGCTACCATTTAACAAAATTTAAAAGAAGTCATTTTACGTTTTTAATTGTAAAAATGGTGTTTAGTCACTAAATCTTCACTAGGTCTTTTTTACTAGCTAAGAGGATTTCGTCTTCATTTTTGAAATGAAACAGTTTTTATTTTTATTTAATTTGCGGCCATTGTGTATTCAGTAAAGGATATATAAATGCAGCATATGCCGCAATGCGCCACGACAACTGTCTAAAACGTGCTATGCTTTTTAGATAACGATATATAGTTTAAAATTAATTATAAATAGTCAAGGAGACCGGATATTGAGGTAAATAACGATATGGAGAGTACAATAAACTAAACAATGTATTGAAATCATACTTTATTGCTTTACTCAAAAATATATGTATGTAATCTAATGTTATAGTAAATATGATAACTAAAAAATATCAACACGCAATGCCTCAAAAACGGCGGAAAGCGGGGACGGAGAAAGCAGGGACTGAGCAACGGAGTGTCTTAACACTAGGTTCCCACGGTCCCTGCAGATCCCTCTGCCTACCCTGCCATGTGCGGGATAAAGCGTGAAGCGTGAATAAATAAATAATAAATAAAAAATATATTCTAGATTAATATAATTAAAAAAAAACATAAAAAGAGAACAAAATAATTATAGCTGCCATTAAAGGATTATTTGTCATTTGTATAAGACAGCATTAACCTCTTATTGATAATTGATGGTCATTAGATTCAAAACTTAATCCGACTTACAATATAAATATAAAATATACTCGTGTTTTTTTATTATTTCTGGTTTCCGGCGGACATCCGCTTCGATTCTTAGCATAACACTTTTCTGGAGATGAGGTCAGATTTTTTTAAAGACACATTTTTTGACACTGATAAAAAGCGCAAGTAAATATCAAGTAAAACCAATTGGCAAACGTATATAATTTCTTAGTTAATCACCAAGTGAACTGTTCAGAATTGGACATCGGCTATACTTTTCACTTTTTCCTTAATCTTTAGAACGGTGCCAAAGGCAAAATTCTAGATAAAAAACTTAACTGTCTAAGTGTCCGCAATTAAAACGCCTCCGCAAATAATATATAATAATGATGACGACGATTGTGTATAGATATAATCTTAGCCTCGACAACCGGGCAATGTTAATTTGATTTACTTAACTGTCATTAATATTTTTATTTAGGGCCGATTTTTTTAAATGTAATATGTATTTTTTTATATAATATCTGCATATTTTGTATGCCTATTATTTTTAATCTTTATTTTTTTTTAAATTTATTCTCTTTTAATTTATTTTAGGCTAAGGCATAATAATAAATAATTTCAAAGACGAAATATTATTTACAAGCAAAATTATTATGATTATTAAGAATTATTCCACGTAATCAATATTATTGTATATATATATTTGATTTATGAAACAACGCAAAAAAAACTGATACCAAAGTACATAAGTTAAGTATTTCTTTATCTGGCGTTTGTCTAGAAACACTTTGGTTGACCTTCAAAATTAACATTGAACCAGATATAGTTTTTATTTTTTAACAACTAGCCCGTAATTGGTGTAAACAGTAGTGACCGTGACGTTAGGCTTGACTCACATCTTTCCACTCAACTAATTATTTAGACTTCATTCTAAGTTCTTTAAAGAACGAGGCTCACTTACATTTAGATTGTATAAGTTGTATTGTATGTATGTACGTGTATGTATGTATTTGTATATTTATTTATATATCACACATATATGTACGAGAATATATATTATATATTGTGTACCATCCATATTGAATGTTAAAAAATATAATTTACTATATGTTCTACATATTCGTATATTTTTACTTTTAATAAGTATGTAATAACATTTCTGTCTCTTACTTCTTTTCAATATTAATTGTTTCATTTCATTGTGCAGAGATAAGAGAGCTACATAATCATAAAATCGCCTTTTGCGTTCTTTTTTATTTTTATTTGTATGGTGATATCTTCTACAAATGTAGAAACAAATAAAATTGAAAACTTTTTGATCTAATGCGACTATTTCACGCGGACATTGGCCTAAGTATATTTTCCAGAGAAAGCCTAGATCGCAGTGAGTCTAGGATATTGATATTTAAATGACATACTTATAACGTCCCTATTAAAACTATCATCAAAAACTTGACCAAAGACTACGATGCGAGCTCCCTTAATAAGGTTTTCTTTGTCTACAAATATTATTAAGGCTTAGAAATAAATATTCATATGTTATTATTATAATTGACTCACAGTGGACGATAAAAAAAAATGTGTCAAGTGCACGCGATAATATATTTATAGAACATCATTACTTTGAAACCTTTGTTACTGAAGAAAATTGTAAAAAAATTATTATTTTTAGAATTTTTAAACGTGTTCCAAAAATAAGACATGATCATTTATTGTCAGGGGGATGCATTTTGCATGCACGATGCAGTTTTTTTTTAAAAAAACAACAAGTAGGTACTTTATATAATTTTTTTAGGAAAATATTTAAAGAGATTCATAATAAAAATAATATTGACACGTTAACAGCTAACGCATATAAGTCATAAATAGACTGAAGCATGTAATTAATAATTAATAAGTCATGCTTATCAGTCTGAAGCCAGACAATCACCGCTTGGGGCAATGAACTGTTTTCAATACTCCGTGAACTCAACGCGGCGTTTAGTTCCGTAACACAATACAATATCTCGTAATCGACCGGGAGAAGTTAAGCACAATATTCTGGCAAATATTATGTTGTAAAAACACAAATAGAATACGAATATATTATTTTTAACACTTTTTAAATACACACACTAGATGCAAAGCACCCTAGCTCTAATAAAAAATAGTGCCATATCAATAATTGTTAAGCTTGACGTAAATTACTATTAACATTTTGATATATAAAAACACTAAAATATTGAAAGAATATTGGTGAAGCATATGTCGTTTATTAGTCTATTGATCCCTGGGCTGAATGTACAACAAGGTTGTGAAAGAACAACAAAGTTTATTTTATTATAATTGTACTATTTCATATTACTTTATTTATCATAAGCGATATTGTTGACATGTATTTCTTTGTTATACTAATATATATGTATAAGTTATTAAATATTTACTAGTGCGTTTCATTAGCTTAACACTTTTTTTGAGTTAGAAATTTTTATTTTATTAAAAGACAGAAGCTTTGAGTTTGACAAAAAGCGCAAGCAAATGTTTTTCAAGCAAATATCAATTTAAACTGTTCCAAGTTCGAATATTAACTCTATTTTTCACCAATCTGCCTTTTCGTAATATTTAAAACAGTACCAAAAGTAAAATTGAAGTAAAAAAACTCAAAAAAAGTGTGCGCAATTAACGCGCTCCCGCAAATAATATAGAATGATGATGATGATATGTTTTCCACAAAAAATAAAATAAATAGCAAGCAGAACATTTACTTGATCTACCTTACTATTCCCTTACAACCCTAATCTTATCCCCATTTAAAATTCTAATACTTAAATTTAATATTTCGATTTGTTCACATTTCATTACGTATATATTATTTATTATTAGCTTTTCCAAGCAGTTGGTGTCCACAAGAAATGAGTATGCAATTAATTCAACGACAGGTGTAGCTGCCGAATGCTGTCGTCAGTCATGTGGTGTCATAAAATGCGGATGGATCATTGCACTTTTATCATATAATAAATTATATGATGTACCTACATGTTGTGTATCAAAACAAGTGTTGAGTAATATAAAGGTTTTTAACTTGGTGTTTGTTTTTTTTTACTCCATCGTGTGCATTTTGTCTAATCGTTGCTGATTAGACTAAGAAGAATCTACATAGAACATTTTCTTTCTTCTTCGTGTAGTGGAGGTTCGTTAAGGTGTATGTTACTTGTTTAACGCATTTCTATGCTATATTTGTCTTGTGTATTTTTTATGAAGTATTTCTAGGAGGACTTGTATTTTAATTTAAATCCATAAATTTGTTTAGTGAGGACCGTTGTGACTCTCAAATAAAAGATAAAATAATACTAAAAATATAAAAGAATATGATCTTAACGCACCTAGTATAGCAGTAGGAGTCTTGTATATATTGTACCTTGATATACGACACCCTGACATCCGTACATCGGATATCGGATAACGGATATATGTAGGTACAAGAAAGTTTTCATTGTTATATAATAGCTTTATATATATATATATATATATATATATATATATATATATATATATATATATATATATATATATATATATATATAGCTTTATATATACGTATATAATGTTATGTATCTAATAAGTATGCAAAAATATCACTTAAGTAATTTTCATTAATATATTTGAATTGAATACTATTGCAAACTATGTTTGACAAAATATTATTTGTAATATGGTTATATTTAATCATTTTTTTGCTACTAAAATTAGTTAACATTTTAACAAAGTTTAAAAAATTTTATACAATAATTTTCTGATATACTTAACCTTCAATGTAATAAATGCAATACATGCATTTAAATAATTTTAAAAAAGTCGTAACTAAGCGATGTACCCTTAGTTTTTTTGAAATTACAACTGCAACTGACTATAATGAGGTATTTACTAACAGACATAATGATTCAAGAGGAAGATTTATATATTTTGAATTGAATTTCAGTAATGTCACATGTATATATGTATGATACATACCTAAATACATATGACATTACTAAAATTCAATTCAATATATAAAAATAATAATATTTAACTATTTAAATTAATAAAATTTTGTAAGTACATAAAGCTTCCGATGCTTTGGAAGGCAAATTAATAAGAAACAAGTGGTTTTTAAGCCGCTTTAACTTTTGGCTATTTTTTATTTAAAACCCGGAGAGACGGTGACCGAAATATTTTCGCTATGACTAAAGTTATTCCCCGAGCGAGTACGTAATGCAGATGCGTAAGAATCGACACAAGGATATAGCATACGAGGAATAAAGATTCGGGGAATTCTTATTGGAACTATTTTTAGACTGGACACTTTGCGGGTGATTTAATGTGAATAATCTGTTACTATGTGTGCAAGCAAGATGAAATGGTTTTTTGATAAGTTACTACTTACAGTACTTATATTCAATATAAGTGTAACAAATTATTGAAGATAATTTTAATCGTTTAAATATTTATAGAGGAAGTGTGAAATACGAACCAACAATGAAATACGATATCTTACAAAAAGAAATACAAAAATACAAGCGATACAATATATGTTGCATATATATAAATATATATATATATATATATATATATATATATATATATATATATATATATATATATATATATATATATATATATATATATATATATATATATATATATATATATATATATATATATATATATATATATATATATATATATATATATATATATATATATATATATACATATATATATTATATATATTATATGTATCACCGTTCGACGTCCTAGCCAAATGAAATACAAAAAACGCACCTGGCTTTAACGAACCCATATCACAAAGCACAAACAACAAACGTTATCAACTCGCGAATGGGACCCTTCGTTAATTTTTCTATCGTCAAAACAAATAAGGTGCGAATATGCATCAAAGAATTACCCATTATATTTACGTTACGCATAGAGTACACAATTCTGTGGCAAAATTTTTATGTACAGGTCTCTACATAAACGGCGATACAGTTAGCCTCACGCAATGCATACGTAATAGAGTTATTATTGTCATTTACATCATCACTGAAATGTGCTAACTATTTGATATTATGTTAAAATATTACATCTATTTAAAGCAAACAGCCATAGTTTTCCCTAGTCTGGTATGACATAGGGGTTCTTGTGCCACTCAAACCGCAATATCTTCAGGTAAGATATAAAGCAGAGAACAGACAGAGCATGTCTTGATATATAGTTTTTTTTAACTCACGCTGCTCTATAATTATTTTCAAATAATGGTGATGTTAAATAAAACATAATTAACTGTAAATAAATTTGCTACCCGCAACTTTTTTTATGTGGAAAAATAATTTTAAAGTTTTATCAGATTCAATTAAACAGTTATGTTTTACAAATGTACCAACAAGAATAAAAAAAAAAACTATAAATGTCATAGGAAATTTAACATAGTATTTTCTTTAATAAATCTTGTAACATAACTTGAAAAGTGTATAAAAATAATGTAATAAAACTTTAGTACTAATGTTATATATAAAATTTAGTTTGAATATTCAAAATTTGTAGTTATATAGAGATGTTGCAACACCAATAGATTTTATATAGAGTTTAATATATCAAAAAATCCAACAAACATAAAATTATTGCTGTCAAACTATGAAGAAAAACATTAAAAAAAAAATGTTGTTTTCTTGGAGATTTTTACACAATAAGGCATATATTTTCTAATGGCTTAAAAGTCATATAAGGGCAAAAGTAGTTATTGTTTATTTTGAGTTTTATAAATATCATATCACTCTACAAATGTTGTTGTAAGAAATAAAAGCTTATTGTCAGGATAAACTATTTTTTTATAACTAATTTCATAGAAGTCACTTCCATTATTCAAGAAACGAAAAAAAAAAGATTTAGCTGTTTCATTTTTTTAAAAATAAGTTTAATTGAGCATAATATGCATATAGAACTTTTATATATCAATAGTTTTATAAGTAATTCACTTATAAACATAATACTACACAAAAATACCAGATGGCAACCAATGAAATTCAATCATCCATAGATAATTGAATTAATTATAATTAATCAAACTCAAAGTAATAAAATAAGGTTTCTCTTACATCCATACCAATATAAACAAAATGAATTATATTTGTAAAATAAAAAAGTCTTTAATTAAGTACTTTTCATATATCCTTCATAACTTATTTTATAAAATTAAAAGTATATATATTTTTAGTAAAATATATAGTTTGAATTAACAATTGTATTAGAATTAATTCCTAAATAAATATAAGAAATATAACAATTCTTTGAGTTTGTTTTAAGTTTTATAATTATTACAAGTAAAAGCTTACCATTGAGGAGCTTTGGTTTCAATTCCTGCACAGAACCATTTTTATCAGCAGACTGCTGAAATCAAATAATAATAATTAATGTATTAATAATTTTCCATTACAAATTATAATTAAATTAATAATTTATTCAGCAATGTGTAATTATAAATTAGTTTTAAAATATTTCTGTACCTTAGGTGTTATGTAGCTCGTGAAACTGTGCACTAACTTTTTCTCATTCATTGTAATCAATATGGTTTGATTATAATACCCACTGTTGACCCACTTTACCTTTTACTAAGTGAATTATACAATTGAATCAAATAAAATAATTTACACTAGGTAATATAAAGGTTGGTAAGTAATACATTTATTAGATATCCACATGATTAGGATTTATTTCACTTAGATTTGATAACAATCATCCTCACAAACATTACACGCACAGATTACGAACTAATGGAATAATTCTTAATATTCATTTTAAAACTTTATGGTAATGGTAAATGAAACAAACACTTTTAAACCTATGACATGAAAGTCATTTCAACATACTATACATAAAAATTAACTATTACACAAAATTATGTTTATCGATAGTATCATGATATTCCGACGCAACGACAGATATTTTAGTGTTGCCTTCAATGTTTTAATGCAATATTATTTCTGTTTACTTAGTGTTGCTATACGAATATAGAGCCCATTAATGTTTCTATGTTTACTTTACTTGTATTACTGGGTACTTACTTAAATTAATATTAATATTTTATTTACTTGTATGTAATATGCAATACACTACACTACTTACAATAAGTTATCGTATAATCTGCCAATTTATTTATAGTCTGTGTATTGTGTAATTCTAGTAGAATCTGTAGTTCAAAAAAGTAAAGACTGTGTGCATGTCTTAAAAAATGGCGAACGATAAATTTTTGTTCATTGATTGAAAGCACAGTTCAGTGGTATAATTTATTTTATTTTAGATTTATTGGCGTAACTCTAATTAAATAGTAACAATGGCTGATACAGTTGTTGAGCGTAGACCAGCTCTTCGGTTCTTTTGCCACAGGTGTCTTGTTGAATTTGAAGATGTTCTGCAGGTAAAAATCAATAGTATTTTACACATAAAACGAATACATTCGTAATAAAATTACTACTTAGATTGAAAATCCGTTATGGTATGTCAAGGTCACGTCTGGAAAATGTCGCATCCTTGTACAAGTTTTTGCATGATTGAATTTCATCAATTTCTATTGGAGCAACCGGTGTGAAATTATTTTACGCACTTATGTCGTGATACACAACAGTAATAATATCACACGTACTACGTCAATTTTATGCAAAATTACACAAAATTACATCATCGTAATATTAGTTGTGATGCTTGTCAACTTAGATTTTCATTTTAACTTATAAATTTTATAGTAATTACATAATTTTTTATAGATTAAATATTTTAAATCTCTCTCCATATTCAAGATTGCTCAATAACTTTATTTGTAATTTGTAACTACATATAAATTATTAATGCAATAAAAAACAATTAATTTAATATGTTGCTGCACTATCCTGTAATTAATACAAATTGTTTCAATATTGAATTGTTATGTATGATACATCTTTGTACATAGAAACTTGTAACAGCCTGTGAAAATTTTTAAAAGGATTTCCTAATTATTTATGTGTTGTTGTATAAATATGTTGGTTAAATCAAAATTACATTATTAACTTCAAGTAAGAAATTGTTCATGTAAATCTAATTTTTTTTATTTAATTTTTCAGGACTACACATGCCCATACTGTGATGGTGGGTTTATTGAACAGCTAGAGGATGCGGCAGAAACTATAGCCCTATCTAGTGATGATTATAGTGACGCAGACATGAGCAACATTGAAGATATGAGCAATATAGATGATATGAGCAATTTAGATGATTCAGATGAAGTCCAAAGAGTTAGAGTAAATACTAAGTTTCATCACATATATACATATTATATGGAAATATTTGCTTTAATTTACTAATATTTGAAATTTACCAATTCTAAGAATTTCTTTGATAGTAAATTGTTAAATTTTTATCTATGTTTATTATCACAAAAAGCTTTGAGGCTTGATTGTAATGTAAAGATAATAAATAACAAGAACCAATACTCATATAAAGTTCTGCTTTGTCTGGTGTGTTTAATATTATTAATTTATATTTAAAGTTGGTATCCTGTTTTAATGGTGCAGCAAATTATTATAATATAGATTTGTTATCTGTTCTGTCTATTTAGTTTTGCTTCAATAGATTGAGTGGAAAGTGGTCATTATTACTATATCACTTTAGTAATGTGTTATCAGTCATACAATCAGCTATAAATATCTAATAAATATCATTATTTTTCAGAATACACCTCCAATGTTGAATGATTTAGCATTTTTAATGTCAGGTGGTCGCTTACGGTAAGTTGAATATTTCATATGTTTAATTTGTTCATTTGTTGCCTGTGCCTTGCCACAAGTCATTACAACTATTTTGTTGTAAACAACTACAATGTTTTGTTTTATTGGTTCATAATCTTATAAAAACATCTTTAAAGCATTATTCACAATAAACAATGATTATATGTTATTGAGTTTCTGCACTTTGTGTGATATTTCCTCTCAAATATATTTACATTTTCTTATTACATTATATATTATAGTGAATATATTATAGTGAAATGTATTTCATTAATGTAATCTATTTTTTATTATAAGGATTATAAAATGTGCTTCATTTCATATATATTTCCAGTGGCACAAATACCACAACAGCCAACGGAACATCGACTAGTAATGTGACAAACACAGGCACGGCAAGAAGGCCTACACTTATGGAAGAGCTAGTTTGGATGATTGGGGGTGGTCGGCCTCCAGCTGGCGCCATGACTGCTGGAGCACCCTTTGTATTGGTTGGAACCCCAGGAGATTATGTGTTTGGAGGAGACGGTGAGATTACATTAAAAATTTCTTTGATAGTAAATGCAGTTGCTTAACTAATTGTGAAGTTTACTGGCTATAAGATGTTTTACTTTCCTTTTGTATGGAGTAATACTTTACAAATAAATACTAATAACAAAATGAACTGGAAAATATTTTATATTAATATTACTGTCATGTCTACTATTTATTTTAAATAATATATATATAACTATTACCATAGCAGTATTGAAAGGCATCTGACTGTAAATATTACATTGAAGTTAATACTTTAATACTTCTGATAAAAAGTAAAAAAAATGAATTACTATTTTTTTTCAGGCCTCGATGCAGTTGTGACCCAGCTTCTAGGTCAGCTTGAACATTCTGGGCCACCTCCCCTCCCTCGTGATAGGTTGCTGACACTGCCAACTGAGCAAGTGACAGAGGAACAAGCCAGTACTAATACAGCATGCTCTGTATGTTGGGAAAATTTTCAGTTGGGTTAGTATTTCTATTGGGTTATCTTATATTTGGGTTTTGGTTTTATTTAAAAAAAAAGTGTAAAGTATATGCTATTTAATTTTTGTCATTTATGAATATAAAGTGTTATATGTTAAAAAATTCTACTTTGGGTAGGCAGAGGAAATTATTGTAAGTAGAGTGATTTCAATTTGTGCAATATTGCAACAATTGTGAAGACCTTAAAAATGATTTTTTTAGGTCTTAAGTTTTGGCTAATGGAATTAACCATCATCACTAAAAGTTTATTAGCTACTTTTTTTCTATTTGTTCTTTTTATAATCTATAAGGTCTTTTCCTTTAAAATAATTTTAACCTTGATTTATATTGTGTACATGTTCTAATAAGAATAAAGTTAATAGTTAGACTAATACCATCAAGAAAGACTACCAATAACTTAATTTAGCTTTTACAATCAATATTAAACATGAAAATGTCTATTCTCAGGTGAAACAACATCCAGACTGGAATGCGAGCATGTGTTCCACCAGACATGTATTACACCCTGGCTCCAGCTGCACGCCACCTGTCCAATATGTCGTAGATCCTTGATACCTCTCGAGGAGGCCTCCACGACAACCACCACCACACCTGCAGTGACTACTACAACTACAACAAGTAGTACTACTACTGCTACGCTTACTACTACTACAATTGGTGAACCTGTGAGGATATGTATGTGCTATTTCTATATAAAAGTTAATTTATAGTTACTATAGTTAGTTCTTAATATATTGATTTATAATGATCCATTCAGCAGAGTATATAGCTAGAGCTTGGTGTATTATTGTTTCATGGTATAAAATTTAGAAAATTGCTCTCCCAACATGTTTGTTAAAATGAATATTTCTTTTGTGCTACATTTACACAGCATTTAACTATAAACATATAAGCTGACAGTTTTTGATTCAATCCCCTTTTAGGGAGATTAAGGGATTAATGTTATTTCTTCACTCTGGCGTGGAGAGATAGAGTGTAGTGTTGAGTTCCGCCACTTAAAACTCAATGAATGTTTGAAAGGTAGCAAGCAAAAGCAAAGGTGGCAGTTCCTTAACACTAAATCCTCTAAACCTCCTTGGATTGGATAAGACATAAAGATATTTCATTATTTTTTCACAGCACCTCGTGTAGTCATACGTCGAGCATCCAGCCGTCATCCCGGTGTATTCCGACGGTTTCAAACTCAGTGGGATTCATTCAATGACACAAGTACATCGTCATCACCTGCTTCCTCCATCACAACCGGTGGAATATGGGCACCACAGAACAGGTCCAGCAGTTCCACGGGATCCAACTCCTCCATCAACAACGATAGGGATCGACAGTACAACACTGATATGGATTGCGATTAAGTGCTTGTGGTTTTGATAGTGATGTGCTGTGACATGTGAAGTGACTAGTGTTGCCAGTTGCTACCAAAGTGATATATTTATTTTGGTATATTTATAGTGACATTGTGCATTGTTATGAAGCAGTAAAAGGCAGACGATTATTAAAATTCATATTTAACATATTGAGTTGTGATGTTCAAGATTCTGGCAACACTGATGAGAACTCAGAAATTGGTCATTTGTGACAGCTGCTATTTTTGAAGTTGTGTTATTTGTTCAATAAAATACAATTATTAAATGGTTATAATATTATTTAATACTGATATATAGGAAGTCACAGCTCACTGTGGAGATGCAATTTTTGGTTTAAACTTTAAAAGTTGGCTTTATTTATATTGCACAGCTGTAAATTATATCATAATGTCATTTATAATTTAAATCATATTGTCATTTTAAGTTTGGCTGTAAGTTTTGATGGCAATAATCTAAAACTTTTCATTTAAATAAATTTATAATCCTTGTCAAAGATTATAAATCTTTGTGTCCATTTGTCCAGTCCAATTAGTTTATTATTTTTGCATGTATATATAGATAAAAGTGACTTGTAATACCTGTAAATTTTAAATTATTTTCATGCAAACAAAATTTTGCTACAAGTTTTTATTTAATTGATATTTGAAAAGACTTGACAGCCTTATTCTTTTACTGAATGTAATTTATTTTGTATTTCATAACGGTTATGAAAACAGTTTAAATATTGATGACAGAATGCCAATATGAGGCATAGTTTAAAGATTGCATACTGTTGAAACCTCAAGCAGCAGCTACTTTAAAATAGCTGTTATATACTATTCTATACATAGCTTTACTGCTTATTTTATGTAAATTATGTAAATATTGTAAGTATCTGCTTTAGTTCGTGTATTAAATTTTTTGGATGACACTTGTGTACTTTTAATTTTAGTTATATCAGCATATAATGCTGGTTGGCTAAATAAATGACTCAATTCACTTATATAAATATTTAATATAGTTACTTACATATTACTTATGTACAAGGAGTATGGCAGTGTGACAGTTTACGAGGAAATAAATGCATTTTACAAAGGAATCAAATAACTTCTAGTTAACTTTACAATATGTAAATGTATATAGTGATTTAATTTTAAAAAAATTAAACTGAAGTTCTGTAATACTGTCATATCTAACTGTAACTTTTGTTTTATCTAGTTTCTTTCATGTAGACTATAAAATATTTCATGAAATATTTTTGAATCTAATCAGTAATTCATTATTTATTCAAAATTATTCATACGAAACTGCATAATACCTGTATGTTTGAAAAGTAGCTTGCAACTAAGGGAAGGTGGATGAGTTATTATTACTTGTCGCTACATCAACATAGTATAGCATTTAAGTTTTCAAAAATTGCCAGCTTTACAGGAGACCACTTTTAAGTATAAATTGTTGATAGTAATTTGTTATTATTGCATATTCAAAAATATTCTTGTAATAGTTTTATTATACAGAAAAAATTGCATAAAATTAATAGCTAACTTCCAAGTTGCCATAATGTTGGACCATTGTTATCATAAAAAAATATGTTATTTTTTAATTCTTTATTGGTTACTATAGAAATGTGTTTGAATAAATTATATTTATATTGAGACATATGAAAATAAAAAGCATTTGTGAACTTGCAGTGAAAGTTTGAAATTGAAAATTAAAATATATAAGATTCCTGTCTGAATGATAAATTTCAAGTTATAGAAGTCATTTAAGTATTCATTTAGAAATCATTTAAGTAAAAAAAATTGCATCTGAATACCTCTTGCATTCATTTTGGTTACGAAATAAGATTATTTAATAAATAACAAAGTGTCTTTAAGTGGGAGATGTATGAAACTTAAACTTTATAAATAACTATTTTATAAAATTAAATATTTTGTGAGTTTGCTTAGTATTGACATTTACTACTATATATTATATTAATGTAACACCATTTCATAATAGATTTATAAATATTCTATCATACATATTAAAATGCGATTGTTCCACGACACTAATGTTCACAGATTGCTACAAAATAGCTCTAATTATAGTTCCTATAATTAATATTAATGTACAAGTTTAAAATGCTCTGCCAGTCGGAAGTTTTGAAGTCGCACCCAAATATGTAAATAAGTGTTTAATCAATATTAAAAAAAGCTAGCACAAATACATATTTTGTACCTAATATAGAATACTAAAATACTAAGCTGGTAGAGCATTTTTGTGATGCATTTCAAATTTTAAATCTAACGATTGTATGACACAAAAGGCTGAAGTCTTAGTGCTTTAATTTGTAGTGGAAGTAAAATTTGAAATCGTATTCTCTAAGTACGCTACGCGATTGTACCTGTTGCGAAACGGTAGATAATTTAGTGACATTCCCTTAGATGTGACGTTTTTATATTTAAATTGCATAAGTGACGTCATATTGGGCATGATTTGTCTGTTTTGAAAATTAATATTTTATGTAGCTGTATACAAAAAATATATAAAAAGCGCCATCTATTGGAAAATATATTCTGAAGTTCAGTAATTGAAGCTTATCCAAAAATGTTTGAATACTAAGTATATTATGATGTAATTATTTAAAAAAAATGTGTATTTTGTCATATAAAATTTTTCCAGCTGGCCAAACGATTAATAGTGCAAAATATGGCGTCATGTAGTTAATAGATAATGTGTAACGTGAGATCATTAGTGCCCAAATAACCATGTATAGCAATAATATTGCAGTATAAGATATGCCAAGCTTGCGGGACACACGAGTAGGATGTTTATTGTAATTATTATTTATTATTATGTACATTTTTAACAATTTCAAGTAACTGTATTTATAACACTGAATATATATCAAAGTATTAAATGTTTAATTAAATAGATGGCGTTGTAAATAAAAATGTACTGAAATTGTTTTAAAGTGACTGTAATCTTGAAATTTGAGTTGAAAAAAATATTTTATTTAATTTAATATCGCCATTTTATATATATAAGTAAGTGTCATACCCGTGTGTCCTATCTATATTTTTATAGACTAACAATAATTATGATGAACTGATAACCGTAAATTAGAGGCAAAAAATATAATATGTAATAGAAGTGCTAGGATATTACGTGGCATAATAATGTACAGTGTTGTTTAGTTTAGTTGCAGAGTCGTACGGATTGTATAAAATTTATATATGGAAATGTAAATTGCATTAAATTTAACAACATTAAAAAATAAACCAATACGTTTCATATTTGTGTTACGTTATTTCGTAATTTTCTTCTTTTTTAGGTAAACTAAGTTTTTTATTTCTTGCACTTATGTGTAGTACACGAGTCATGTCTTCGTGTTTACAAATTTAAATGAACAAATAAAGATAAAGGTATGAGAGGAAGAAGTTCAATTGACACCAAATTGTATGCATACATAACTTCACGCTTTATAAAGCGTGAAGTAATTTTAGTAGATTTTTTAAAACTACATTCTAGGAAGCCAAAGTGCCAAACTCTGCAGTCTCTGCATACCTCCTTCGCCTCGTACACTGTCATAAGCCTCTTCATATATACTCTCCGCGGAGTCCTCATGCTTTTTACATGACCGTCAGTCAGTATCATTGATATTGTGTTTTCTCAAGTCAACCTTCTCCCTTTATGTCTCTCACCACTCACTTTTGCTTCATATATCTTTTTTACCATTCTTTCACCACTCATTCTCTCGACATGCCCAAACCATCTGAGCACGTTCTTCATTCCATTTTAACGTGACATCTAGTACCTACACGCTATTCTATCTTCTTGACGAATTCAGTATCCGAAGAGATCGTATCTCACTTAAACTAAATTAAAGTTTGAGAAAATAAGTTTATACTTTGTCCCATATTTATTTACATATATTGTTATCAGGTTTTTAATCTCTGGATCAATTATGTTATACAGCCATATAGCTGTGACAGGTACGAGTTCGCAAGGTTACTCACACCCTATATATACAATGACTCTCTTTTCTAACAGAATAACCTATCTCAACGTGCAACTTGCGCTCACACGCACTTACAGCACTAAGTAAACAAAAAACAATCTTAAAAGCAATTATAAAATTACCGTTATTAAAAAAATAATTTAGTCTAACCTTTAGTAAGTTCCAAGATTCCTAGCCCTGAGGCAGGCAGATGGAAGTTTTTTGCTTAGTTGAAAGTGTTAGTACCTCGAGCCAGGTAGGCAGATGCGCGGGCACGTGCTCCGGGTCACCTGATCGAGTGCAAGCCGTTAGATTACTTCTATTCTCTTAATGCTAGTTTTATTGCTTTTGATATATGCAGATGATAGTAAATTGTGTTTTTAATGATTTGGATTTGAGTATAAATAAATAATATTGCTATTTGTGGAAGATAAAATGTTATAGTTTTCGTTTAGCGTTAACATTGATTTTGAAAGTATGTAGTGTGGAATTTAGTATCAATAGAAAATTTATTATGCATTAAAAATTATTAGAATGTTTTTATTTTACATACGAACAGTAACTACTGGTAGTTACGACTTATTAACTTATTCCAATTTAAGTTCAATCAGGTCACATATATTTGATCTGTTTCAGCATTTCTTAAATATTTTTTACAATAGATACTAATCTTAAAACAAAATATATTAACGATTGCAGTAATCTTATTTAAATCTAAATAGTAAATACACACGTTACCAGTAACAGCAGCAACAAGATTAATGTTATTATAATCACTTAAGTTGTCCGAGCAAAGTAATGGGATCTGTCGATGTCTTTGACTCGTACGGCAAAATAATATAAAACATGGCCCGAAGCAATTAATACAAAGGTGCGTGCGCAGCTGACTGTGCACCTGCCGCCATCTTTAGCATTTCTTTAACTTTTTTTTTCGCTATCGAGTTATTGGCCTATTTTTTACGGCGCAAGATGGCCGCGCAGCTGACGCCCGCGCCTGTTGTTATAAAACCTTTGTTGTCCGTTAGGTGATTCTTAAGATGTCTAGGAGACATCTGCCTGAGATTGAAAGGCTTTTGCCAGGTGGGTTTTGATAACAATGCTTTTGGAATCGAAGATCTTACTGATAATGTCAACAACCAACTTTGTCAACAGATTGAATTATCTAGTGTTTGATTTTTTATTATAATATTATTACATAATACAATTAAATATATTGCATATAAAACGAGGCAAATTACGACATTAATTTTATTTAATACGTTTATGTTACCTGTGTTGCAACAATCGGGTTTTGCAACATTGTATAAGGTTTTGACTCGAAGCCACCTGTCTGTTATAATAAGAGCCTACCGATACTGCATAATAACACACTACAGTGTCTGTGTGTTGACAACAAAGGGGAAATTGGATCAGTCCTTTCCGAAATACAGTCCGACCAAAGTTGAAATTTTTTCATATTCGAATTGAATTACTTTTAAAAATTACTTGAAAAGTTTCGTGATCTTTTGTTAAAATATGAAATGTGGAAAGTGCGCCAATTATATTATATTTGACTATTTTACTTTAAATTTTACGTTAATTATTATAAGAATTTGTCTTATCGATTACCTTATAGTTTTATTATTTATTTATTATTATAAATCTTTTATTTAGATATATATTGTATAAATAATATATAATAATATATTATATAAATAATATATAACGAATATTTTTTTCTCTGTATAAATAGAGAAAAAAATTTTCAACTACATACGTAGGTAGGTACTTAAAAATCAATTATTTACCTTCAAATCATCGTCAAAACTAAATGTAGTATAATTCTTTTAGAAATAAATTACCTGATTATGCAATATCCAGTCGTATCTATTAAATTATAATATAAACAACAATAAATCTTTTATTAGATTCCGTTACATGGATTTCCCCTTAAATAAAGTAGCCCCTGTACATATGTGTTATGGCGTGCCGTGGATCGATGGGGAACCTGGGAGCCCCATGAAACTAGGTCATGAGCCCCCATAGCGCACCCTCGCTAGGGCTTTAGGACCTTGAGGTGCTTTTGATATTATCGTGTTGGATACGTTATTTAAATTACCTACGTATATATTTTTTTTCGCTATGAAGCATTGTAGTTTGAATATAAGGGTAAAATATTCTTTAAGATTTTTCTTTTAAAGTTCATAATACAGTTAAAGATTATGAATTTCCAAAGTATTAAAATAGGTTGCTTGAGTCGATAAATGACAGTTAAATATTTTAATTTTCTCCTAAGTACCCAATCATATGATTGTCGATGATCTTTCTTTCACTTTAATTTAAATATAAAACCAAAGAATTTAATTATATTTTACATTCATAAAATTGGTAAAAAATTGAACTTATAACGTTATTCATTCCATTCTCAAAGTGAAAATTTAAACTTACTTCAAGTTAATTTTATGCTATTATCACAAATCATGGCAATATTCTAGATCGTCTTTATGTATACATATTTAAATATAGCATGCATAGAGCGGCTATCGGATTCTAATTGTTATACATAATAATTAATTTGTTAATTAAAGGACGCAGAAATAATTCACGTCACATTTGAACGTTGACCTTATAGATTATTGCATATTAGTTAGTAAAGCTAAGTTGCTCAGAAATTGTCTTTAATTATTGTAATCTTGGAATTTGAAAGTTAATATACCTACATGTAAATAAAGCAAATATAATATAATATAAGATGATTTTTAATGTCTATTTTAATTAGTAAGTAGTAGTTCTCGAATTAGTAGTAGGTACATATTTGTGTAAGTAAATAATAATGTGCTAAATAAAAAATGTCGGAGATTTTATGACTAAATAAAACAAAGTTTATTTTAATAACATAATCACCAGATTGCCTTTTTGATATTTTTATTGAATTAGTATTTTTACATTACTTCGTATATATTTTTTTATCTGTAGCTTTTGTAAGCACTAAATAAATGAAAATTTGAAAAAGAATTAAATTTAAATTTAGAAATAAATTCAAATTTAGAAAGAGGATTAAACTTTGCAAATTAGAAAAGTTAAAAGATTTTGTCATTATTGTATTATTAAACCAAAAAAATGTGTACTTTCATTACAAATTTACTCTTAGTTACAAAATTTACCTCAAGACAGTTATTTTTATTGTTAAATAATTGTGGCTTCATTATTTTTTTTTAAATGGCAAGCGCTATTATTTAATGTCAAATTTTTCATTTACATTTTTATGTACACATTTAAAACCTACCTATTACCTATATATAATTGCATATTCACATACTTATTTACTTGTCGGTTCGACGAGCTGTACCATTTGTGATGGTGTTTAATTGCATTATTCGCACGGCTACGGTGACCTGTTACTGCATGGGGTCACTAGGATCTAGGGTGGTAATGAGGTCGAGGTCTTTCCGGTATATTTACTATATAAGTTTAACTTTTAGTTAGTAAAACAAACGAGGTAACGACTCACATACTATGTAAAATATGAAAGAATAATAAAAAAATATATTTTTTTATCTCTAACATATTCCAAATGAAACACAAAATGAATTAAAGAAAACTATGAAAACTGTAATATTCTATGTATACTACGCTATTCTACTCCAGGCATGCAGATTGTAGATTTATACTTTATCCCATATATAGCAGAGTATTAAATCTCTTCTAATAAATCATGCCCCCACTGGAAATCGAATCTAAGCCCGCCGAATTTACTTTCAGACTCAGTGTCGCTGCGTGACGAAAAAAAAATCTTTGTAAATTTATTTATTGAGTCATCATATCGTACTTGTTGAGCGCTAAATAAAATGAACTGAATAAAGAGAAGAATAAAAAGTAAACTAAAATCATTAATTCAAGTACAAAATTATATAATTAAAATAAAATAAAATACCAATATATAACTTCATGTTTTATATTCCGTTCTACGTATAGGTATAAAAATACCTGTAAACGCGACGGTTAGTGGGTTCGATTCCCACTCGAGGAAGATGAATGTTTCTATTTCCACTCTCTTGGCTCTGGCAACTAGGCAAAGCGCGGCGTTGAGTTCCGCCACTCAACACGCAATGCCTCGACCAAGGTGGAAAGCGGGGACGGAGAAAGCAGGAACTAAGCAACGGAGTGTCTTAACACTAGGTTCCACGGCTCCTGCAGTTCCTTCTGCCTACACTGCCATGTGCCGGATAAAGCGTGAAGCTAAAAAAATGCCTTTTACTTATATATTATATTGCCAATTTAAGACTTATCGTAAACGAGGATGAAATTTAACTGTAACACTATAATTTATTTCATTACAAAAAAAATAATGAAAATATATCAATTGATACAAAAAAATCATTAACTATATGAACTTTACAAGTTATCATACATAATAAATAAATAGCTCTACAATCTATTTTCAACACAAGGAATAAACACTATATTGCCTTAAGGAGTTAATAACCGTTAGGAAAGTTGAAAGTTCACGCCAGTTCAGTGACAAACTACACTTATACCACTTAGTGTACATCAACCTTCAACCTAGAAGTATAAAATTAGTACTCAGGTAGTCAATAACCCTTGTCATTATAGCGAGATTATTACTACATAATAAATACGTATATGTTTACTTTCGTCCGTAATATGGATACAAAAGTGTTTCTTATACTATATTACTTATTATTTAATTACTAAGCTTTCAGTTTTAAGTTACTCAGCTACGAGTTACAAATATAAAATAGATTGTGATTAAATTAAATAGGACGTTTATTAATAAATTAGTTAAAATAATATTTTTTTTGTACGAATTAAATAGTTTTTATTAACACAAGCTGACAGGCACTTAAAAAAAAGCTCCAGTACAAAAGCTATGATTAAGCAAGATTCATACATTCACAGTTGAAAACGCTTTAGGCGGTTTCACACAGAAGTACAATTTTTAATTTCCACCCCCTACGAAAATAAACAACGCTATGTAGGTCAACGAACCCCAAGCGGTGTGCGTGGGTGTGTGCGTGAGGCATTGTGTGCGCGTGTGTGCGTTCATTACGTTGATGACTATTGATCAATCTCGGCTTAGATACTCGCCCGTTGATACTGAATACGTCACGAGTGTATTTTGCATACAGCACTAATCCAACCGCTTGTTTATAATTGAAAAATGGCAATTATGTTTCATAATTCTTTTGTTTACGCCACAATCGCATGAAATAAGCTTCGGATATAATATATCCTTCAATTTGTGGGAGCTTTTAGTATTTTTTTATTTTGCTTTTATATATTTAAACTTCTGTATTTGTATCGATAGTTAAAAAATGTTTTCTCATATGATGACCAATAAATCTTTTAAGCGTATAGGTATATCTATAATAAATTTAAGCTTCCACTGTACTTTCGCTTCGCTGGCCATCTTCTTTTCATATACGATGTTCTTAATATCGTACAAAATAAAGTTCTTTATCTTTATAGGCCTACCTAAATATTTTTTAATAATAGTGGATGGAACAAAACTACGTTAGCGTAGACTTTAGCGTAATACTTGCTAACTAATTTCTACTTTGCAGTATATACGGAAAAACGCTCATCTTATCTATTATAGTTGATTTATTGTTGTTCTGGATCCAAGCTATGACTGTAGGTGTTCTAGGTCCTTAAGTATAAAGTATTACTATGCTTGCACTCATATATATATATATATATATATATATATATATATATATATATATATATATATATATATATATATATATATATATATATATATATATATATATATATATATATATATATATATATATATGTAAATATACATCAATAAAACAGCTGTAATTCAATTAATATCTATAGACAACAAGTTAAAGGACAATGGAAAATCAGGTAACGAAGTTGACACCTGTTCAGAAAGTATGTGCACCAGGAGAGCAGATGCAGAGAAGAGTATTTATTTTCCCAAGGGACGCTATTCCAAAGTTTGTACAGTAAGCGATGCTCTATGAACATCGATTGTTACTTCGGCTTCTAAGGAACATGTTTTATTTGTTATTTAAAGAAATATTTAAAGTTTTTTATAAAATTAGGTACAATATGATTGTTTAAGTGTATTATATTATTATAATTATATAATATATAATATTGTTTATAACAAAATTACTTACTTATTCTACTAGAAACGATATCACATATATGAAATTCAAACTGAAAAATAGTGAAATAAAATATGTATGCATTTTGTTAGCTTATCATAGGTCGAGTTCAAGATGGATGGAAGCGTTGTTATCTGGAAGATTGGCTTTTGCGAGTATCAAGGATTTTTTAAAATAACTTTAATTTTTTTGTTTATGTTAATATTAACAATAATATATTACAAACTTAAATACATTGGAGGAGCTGACAGATCTATGAAAAAAACAAGTATATATTAAGTATCGACTAAAGACATGCAGATACTAGTTAACATTACTTTCCAAAAATAGAAAAAAAATTATGATGAATAGAAAGGTAGAGTCAAAAGTACCTATTCTAAACACTTATTCTAATAGGTATGGAATTCGCAACCATCTTAATTAGGATGATTATGGTATGCCGGTAAGAGGGGACACGACAAAAAATCTAAGCCTATAAATGTTATCTTAAATAAAAGAATATAACCAAAAAAATCACGTATATTATACTTTTTTAGTAATCCGACGTTTCGAACACTTTGCAGTAGTTTTTAGTCACAATTTTTTGTTTTATTTAAAAATGTGTAAAAATCTCCATAATTTAACATATTATTGTATGTAATCTTGTTAGAATTATTTTTTTGATTATCATAATGTATTTTTGAAAATTATATTAATGTACACTAAATGATTATGACATTTAAAGTTAAATAAATAAACGGAAACTGTAAATACATTTCGTTAGTGATAATTGTTTTTAAGATAATTAATTATAAAATCCTTTAAATAATTACTTTTTTGAGCAAAAATAACAAGATTAATATATTTGTAGTAAGACCTTAAAAACCTTATAGCAGCCTTAATATGTTTAGTAATTACTTCTATATAGAAGTAATTAATAAATAATTAATGTATTAAAGAGAGAATAAAAACCAGGGCAGTATAGAAGACCGACGTGGCGCAGAGGCTCAGCGTCTACCTGTAAACGCTATGGTTTGTGGGTTCGATTCCTACTTGGGAAAAATGGATTATTTCATTTTTATATTCTTTGCTCTGGCAATTAGGCAAGCGCCGCGTTGAATTCAGCCACTCAAAATGTCTCGAAAAGGCAGAAAGCGGGGAAAGGAGTGTCTTAACTACTAGATTACTGCGGTTACCTTTACCTGCAATAGGGCAGGATAAAGCGTGAAGCTATTAAAAAATCATTAAGAAGTTTTTCTTTCCTGTCACATTCTTCATTGCTGAAGGACCTATATATTACATTACATACTTATACATATATATGTATATTTGTATATGTATATATTATTTATTCATGTCAAGAATACCTACCTACTAGCATATTAGATTATTTGGGCTTGTTGAATTTACCTTTGTGATGTCGATTGTAGTCCAATATTGCAATTATTACGTTGTTCTCGTATACACTTGGTTTAATATTAACAGGTGTAACATTGGCAGGTTACAATATAACAATACAACTGGAAATATTGAAATTGTGATGTGATTTTTTGTAGCAGACTCTTCTCTATAGAAAAATATATAACTCTACAAGTTGGTACTATGTATTTGGACAGTACTATTAAAATTCTTTTTATTAACAGAACATATTTAATTGTTACGATATATCAAAACTGTTCTCGACCTTTGATTGTCAATAAAAAATTTATACAATTTGTCGAAATTCTATTTATTTCGATTATAAAATATGTGGTGTACGCTACTAAAACATTAACTAACGATTTTAAAAATATTGTTTTTCTATTTTTTTGTTTATCCTTCTTAATCTACGAAATAGCTGCATTAAATGGTTGAAACTTTCGAAGGAAGATGAGGTTGTGGTGCAACGTATACAGTACTGTTATTTTTGAAATTACCATGAGTTCGGTTACGCGGTAACAAGCATTTACCACGTGCGAGTTCCCAGATAAAATATACTATTATTATATATATTGGATGTGATTTAAGAAAATATTAAATTTGTAATAGCTCACTAGATTCATTTAGTTTAATCGGTTGAAATTTTATGAGAGACACTCCGTTCCCCGCTTTCCGCCTATCGAGGCATTGCACTTTGAGTAGTGGAATTCGATTCTGCCCTTGTATAGTTGTCAGAGCGAAGAAATTGGAAACGAAATAATTCATTCTCCTCTTGTAGGAATTGAACCTATAAATCGTCACATTTACAGACAGACGCTGCGCCACAACGTTTTTGTAGTTAACAATATATTTAATATTATTTAAAGTGCAATATAACTTATTGAATTACTTAAATGGCCATCAAAAATTAGACAAAGTCAGAGCAAGTTATTATAGTCGTGTAAATGTCAATATGTGTTTACAATTCGACGTAGCACAGCGCTATCGCCAGTGCGGGTATATCGCAGTAGATCAAATATTGATGCATTGTCTGGCAGCGTAGAGTAGTGTAGCACAGCATTCGCGGCCTACAATGGAGCATGGCCATTGTTTTGTGTCTACGAACATATGTACATGTTTGTTCTTAAATTATATGAATCTTAATACGTATCGTTAATTATCATTTTAATAAATGTATTTATAATTTTAAATTTAACTTTCTACTTACGATTAATTCAGATTTTTCACGATTCGAGACTCACTTTTGAGGTTATTGAGCAACTATTTCACAATATAAAGTTTTACGTACGTCACTTTAGAGAGACTTCATACTAGGAAGTAGGTTTCAAATACACCATAATTGCAATACTTGGGAGCTTAGTGTAAGTTGCATAATAAAAAATATTATACACACACACACACACACAGAAGACCTGAAACGTACCTGAGTAGAATAATTTAACATTTTAATTTGAGCAGGTTGAAGCCAGAGCTAAAGAAAAGTCACGCGGAGCGCGGTTTCCTCGAGACATACATACATATGTAAATGTGTGTATATATGTGTGTGTGTGTACGGTGCCGACAAGCTTTGAATAAAAGATATGTAAATATAAGAAGATATAAACTTGATATTTTGCGAGATTAGCCTTTTTAATTTCATTATAAGTAATTTACTTTTTTTATTTCGTTAAAAGTAATCACTTTATCATTTCAACCTTACCTTAATTTACAAATAGTGCATTTTGAAGTTGTGGGAACTACATCGAAACGTATTATTAGTATTTGATTAGGTTAGACATAATTATCAACAATGAATTGATTTGAAACGTATTATCGAATAATTCGATTTTTGATAGTCTTTACCAAAAAACTTTACCATATCAATTAAGTGAATCTTTCCAAAAAGAGCGTTTAAGCACAATTATTTTGTAAAAATATGTAAATGATATCAGTGGCACAAAAGGCAGCTCTTTATAATATGCATTTTCCGCAGTGCACTGCGCCTCGCCACATCGCCACATAGACGGCGAGACTGCACGGATAGGCATTGTGTACCTTGCGGAGGACAGACGGTAGAGCGACAAATTAAATATTTAATACCACTCAGGGGGCTAGACCAGACTTTTTAATACTCTGCGTTGAACCCGCCAAGCCGCTTTATTTGGATTTTAGGATTGATTTCGTCGTGAAAACCATTGTTGGAGCGTTCCGTTGGGATGCTATCGATTTTTTTTTCTTTAACAACACAATTTTTTATGTTATTTCATTAGATATGCTCCTTTGTATATAGTATTAGATTTGTGTGTGTTTTTGATTTATAATTTTACGTTGTATATAGTAAATTAGTACGTATTAACATGTAAATGAATAATGTTTATCAATCTAATTTTGTTTATTGTGTTAAAAGTATTTTTTAACGCAATAAATCGCAAGGCCTTTATCCAGTTTTGCTTTTTGTTTTGTTTTTATTGTTTTTATTAATGTTTTGGTTCCCTAGTTGTAATAAATACATTTTATAAGATTTCGTTTCATTTTATACGAAATGAATCATACTTTAAAACTTATATAATTTTATACACAGATTCTGAATAAGAGCAAAATAGTTTTGATATTCAAGTGACGGTAAAAATTTACAGTTTTTCTAGAGAACGACTCTAATTAGTGTCGAAAGTGGAGACAGGAAAAACGAAGATTTGTAAAATATGAAAAAAATAATAAAACGTAAAAGCAGCGCCATGACAGTTATAATTTAGCTCCATCTTTGCTATCTAAAGTTATTTGTCGTAGTTTTAATTTGAATGTTTCTTTTTGTATAAACTGTGTTTGTATGAAATTTTTCTTATAATATTTTTATGTGTTTGTTCGTTCAGTTACGTTACGCTATAACGCTTAAATTATTTAAGAGATTATTCAAGAAACACACGTAAACACGTTAATGAATAAATTGAATTAAAAATTAAAAAAAATGTATCAAAGTCAAAGAAGGTTTCGTTATAAATATTACACAATAATATTGAACCGTATTCCTGTCAAATGATATTTTCTATTATATCTTTTGTGTGTTCTTAAAACTTTGTGTCACGATCGAAAGCTGTGAGTGATTGATGGCGAATTGAGTTATGAATTTGTGAGATGCTTGTAAATATTTGCAGTTTACGTTCTCGAAGGTGGAAACAGAATTGTCACACTAGTTACAAACATCAACAGTGTTAATGAAAGCCGTATTTGCTTAAGATTCGTCAATTATTGTTACGTACATGTTGAACTTATTTAAATATTTCTTTATTCGTATATAATTAAGTAATACTACAAAATAACTACTATTGATACTATTCTTTACGTATATTGTTCTATATAGGAGGCATGTAGCTATATTTTCAATTTATAAATTACAGCGCAGGTACTGGACTCGCCCAGCCGTATAACAATCTCATTACAATACTACAGTAAATGAAATAAGTAGAAATTTTAGTAGAAATCAGTAGAAACGTCACAATAACACGCAAACCTTCAAACGGGTGGACATAAATCAAGCCCGGGGCCGTTGTACCCGGCGGAAGCGGAAGAGTCGATGCACCCTGCGCACACTAGCGCAATCTCACTCACACATACAAATGAAACGCGCGTCTGTGTGCGCATGACACGAATACAGAACGCGGAAGTACGACATTAACATACATTTTTCACTCACACATGTACATAAGCTTGCTATCGGTACACGTCTGAAAGCACACAGATGTAAGAATTTTCTAGGATTATTCATTTGTGTGAGTGCCGCCTTGTTGGCACGGCGACGGGGGTGTGGCGGAGTGTTCACGAGCCTTCATAGATGAGATAGACGCGGTGTGTGCGTGTCTGTGTGCGCTAGTGTGCGTGACTGAGTTGACTAATGAAAATACAGAGTGTTCGTTCTATTGCGTTTGAAATATCATAGTACAAATTCCCTTGGTTTAATACTAAAAAAGTATAAATAATTGATATAAATATGTTTTATTATTATTATCACAAAAAAGTATCAAACAATTAATGTACACTCCAAAATCCCGAGCGAAAATGTGGAAACTGAACTTGTGAAGAACGAATTATGAATATTGCTATGAAAAATAATTTATGTAACTCTGTTTGTTTTAATATCTCGATATTATATGTATATATTATAAAGTTTAGTATATATCTGAATATTTAGTAATACTTAAGTATATTGTATATATTTTTTACATTATATATCGATCAATACTACGTAAAAAAGGTATAAAATTATTGAAGCATTTGTAGCAGCATGTATAAAGCTGGGTAGGGGCGCGTTGTAGCCGTGTGTGTGTGCGTGTGCGTCTGTGTGCGCGTCGCGGGGCTCGCCCGGCGCACCCCCGTTCACGGCCAGGGGTCGGCGACCGCGCCCGGGCTACGGCGTAACCTCGCTACGGAGCTACGGGCTACGGCTCGTAGCTTCCTTTTGTTTTAACATCATAGCATATATGCATTGTTTGTAGTTATTGGGTCAGCGCTTATAGATTATTTTATTCGACAAATAACTTTTATGTATTTTATATTGCAGATCTGGATTTTATGTTTGTGAATTTGGCGTGGATTGCATAAATTAATTTATTAATGGCGGCTACTTAAATTGTACATTTATCATTTTTTTAATTATATTTTGTACTCAAACAGTACAGGTTTCTTACATGGTTGTTTTTAATGAAAAAGTATATAAATATTTAATTCTTACTTCAAATTATTAATAAAAATAAAAAACTAAATTAATATTTAATAATTATAAAGCTTAAATTATTATAGATCCTTGCGCCTAAAATAAGAGCGACTTTTCGTATTTCAAATAAAATAAAATGAGATTTTTTATATAGAGTTTTTAATTATTTTGAGTGTTCTTCAGCGTTCAGTGCGGCGTGGAGATAGAATGACGTTGGTACTTCTATATTGCATAGGATTTATACCCAGATCTTTTTTTTAATTTTTATGTTAAAGTCGGGGACCTAGATGGGGAACCCCCATTAGGGCATGAATGAAGTTATTACTGTAAGTTGTAGTCATATTACAAACGCTGCATTATAAATCACATCCACTCGTTTTTGTTTCGAGTCGCATTAGTAAGAATTTTTACTAAGCAAAGTTTTAAATCTACTTGTATAGTAAACATTTTAATATATCAGTATTATTATTTTATTTATTTTATTATGTAATTATTTAAAATTTGATGTAATTTTTTGTACGTTCGCTTGTATAAGTAATGTGAATGTAAATGAATAGCGGCCACTTTCAAAATAAACATAGATAAAGAAATGTCATTTTTCAAACTATGAATCAAATATATTCATTTGGAAACAAGCCGAACTACCAACAAGGCCTACATCTGTTATTTTATCTATTTACTGTTAATGAAAATTCATCTATTATTATTGCTTATACAAATATTTTTAATCGGAAGGTGAAGAGTCACGCCCCGTAATCTCAGCTCTAAAGTCGAAATTTACAAATATTGCCATAGTCATTCTCAGACGACCCTTATTAATTATTCCTGAGCCTCCCAACTACTACACTAGAAGCTAACGTCCTAGATCACTGGTCATAGAATTAACACCATTAGTGTACATGAAAATAGCGGCGAAAATTCTATTGGCCAGAACTAAAGTCAAGAATGAGACCGTTCATTGTATAATTTACCTAACAGCATTTGTGACAAAATTGAATTTGCTTGTAGAAAAAACTGAAGATGTAGTGCTTGAAGTGGTTTTTCTAGTTCACTATCAGTCGTGCCTGTTATGGTGTTTCTATCATTATTCCATAGAATTGTATAAAGATATTACGGAAAAATCTCTCGTAAATCCTCAAATCATATGATAATATATTATTTCCTTTGTAGTTATGGGTGTCGTATACTCTAGTCCTGAAAATAATGATGTACTAATATCTGATGTACTAGATGTAATAATATACAATAAATATGTACACCTGAATGATCATTCATATTAACTTTTCTATATAAATAAAGAAACATATAAAATCCCATATATTTCCAGTAAAAAACATGACCACAATTTCTAAGCCACAATGAAAGCAATTAACGATAGGTTTTTCACCGCGCAATACGTGTCTGGTGTAAATTTAACCTGCGTGATGAATGCGGATGCAGTTCGCTTGTTGGTTTACGGCGTTACGGGATCGTTTCTATGGCGCTAGTATAGAACAGGTGTAGACGAGAGTGGAGACAGGGTGAGTAGTCGGGTGGTACGTTGCAACCATTCGATGCAGATAGTAATTGCAGAAGCAATTATTTATGTATGTAGTATTAAATGATGTCGCGTTTGATTTTTTATATATTATATTTTTTACGATGTACATATATAATATTTATACTATGATGTAAGACTATATGTTACTCTAAATAGTAACATATAACGTTAGGGGCGGAAAGTGAAGAGAGCTATGCTCTCTTTACCTATCCAATAAACTGGATGGAGCGTGAATAGTTTCAGAAATTATACTTACAATAATTCATGCTTTATCCCGCACATCATAGGGTAGGCAGAGACAACTGCAGGAGCCTTAGGAAGTTAGTGTAATGACACTCTGTTTTTTGCTTTTTGCCTTTATCGAGGCTTTGCGTGTTCAATGGCGGAACCCAACGCCGCGTTTTGTTTAGTTGCCAGAGCTAAGAAAATAGAAATGGTAAAATTAATGTTCCTCATGTTGAAATCGTGAGAAGTATACCGATATGATTTATGTATGATTTAATTATGAAACATATAGAAAGAAACATTGAAAATGAAAAATATATAAAATCTCTCTAGGCCTTTTTATGGTGTGAAAATTGTAGTCTTAAGCTCCACCACATTCTTTACATTCATTTGAAGATTGAAGTCAACGAACTGTAAACAATGACATAATTTGATCCCCGTTGTTGGCCCTAAAAATTTCGCACAAATTGTAAAGACTGCCAATTATTTACTTAACTGAAGTATGTTTTAATGGAATAATTAAATCTTGAATTGAAAAAAATAAGATTAATTTTGCCCTACAAAGCTGTATAGTAATTTTAGAATTAACGTATACACAGGCTTTTATTTTATATAAATATACATATATAAAGTATTTTTTTCATATAAAGCCTCTAACAAAATATAGAGCTAAAAATACTAGATAATATTTATAATATAAAAAGGAATTGATTGTATGCAACGTGAAATCCGGAAGAGACCACGTCACCGGTTACATAAGGGTGACGCAAGGGTGGGGGTGGATCGATGCGCGGCCGTTCACCCGCCTGCAATGCGCTCGCCGCAGCCCCACCGCCGCCGGCCTATGTTGCCCTGGTACTAGCTCCCAGCCCCGGGAAATTGACTTTTTCTGTTTGTTTTCTATGAATAAGCCGAAACTGTTTTATACATTTTGTATTTTTTTCGCTATATATTGGTAGTTTTTTAATAATGCGCACGTAAAAGTTGATATTTTAACTTTTGTTTGTTGCTTATTTATAATTTTACGTGATTCTATAATATATATTATTGTTAGAAAATATATGGGAAAAATTGTAAAATAAAATTAATTTTGTTTGCAAGTATTGTACGCGCCCGTACAAAGCATTAAGAGCACGTGGCTTTTACTACTATTGAGCCTCGTACTATGTGGAGTAACTAGTAAAACGTAATTAGTGAAATTAAATTTTATAGTTTTCTTTCAGAAATATAATATTTTTATGTCAAAACCACTGTTTTTGGATAAATCTTAGTAAACAAAGTGGTTACAAATTTTAACAAATATAGTACAACAGTAACAAAATTCATATTTATCCGTTTCCTCCGACTAATATCAAAATTTTATATTGATTTTTGCTACCTAAGTATGGCCAGAGACACTAAACTGGTGGCCGAATAGACAGAAAAACACTCCATGAAGCCTACAATATAATAAAAAAAGATCTACGCCATAAGACATGTCAAATGCATCAAAATGTTCATGTAGATAGAGAATAAAGCACGTTTTGTAGGTAGCGGTGTCTACGTGACGACTACGGGCGTAGACGGCTACGCGTCTACGATATATACGTACACATAGTATATATATTTATGGTTCAAATTGATTTTGTCGGGATCCGCATTCAGTGCAGGTTTTCAACATTAGAGGAGAGCGGAAGTCTCTTAACTTGGAAATGAATTAAGGGATTGTGTTGCCAGCGCTGAAGCAGGATTGTTTTGTTATTATGTATTACTTCAACATTTTCACAATATTTTCTCATTTTCAAAAAAGATAAATAATTTGGCAGATACCTATTTTGTATAATAAATAAACACTTTTTTCTTACAGAAACTTGGAGGGAATTTCTTGCAGAGAGTAAAATTTCTTGACAGAGTACACCACACTATCAGAGCGGAAAAATTTCAATAATTTTAATACTCTATTTATCGGTACTATCGGTAGTGATTTAACTTACAACCGTAATTTCAGTCAGCCATTGTCGTACTGCGTTAGGATGGCATTTATAGGCCTGTATTTTGTAATTAAATGTATATGTTATAATAAAAGTTACATACAAAAAAAGCTAGCACTTGGAATATTTTACGTAAATAAAAGGAGATTTAGTGTTATATTGTAATAACAAGTAAATACCCGTAAATATCTCCATGACATTTATTCAAAGTTCAAGATCGTGTCCAAATTTACATGGGACGACCTTCTTGTATTTATTGCGTAAGAATAAAGACAAAACACACTTTTCATGTATATCCTGTTCAAGACTAAAAGTGTGTCAAAAAAAGGGTTTGGAAAAAAATTTTTTAAAATTCATTCAATGACATGTAGTAAGTTCATTTTGTGTCTACAGATTATAAATAATTTTATTTAATACTTTATTTTTCTAGGTGTGGTATAGTAGTACAGATTATAAGCATTATATGATAGTAGTTAGTGCCACACACACGTAGAAATAATAATTAATTTAAATGCCAATAAAATTACTTTATATTATTATGACGACAGTCTTCTCGTGAACGGGACGGTTTGCAGGTTTGATTTATTCTCCTCCCACTAGGATAGATGATTTTATTTCCTTTTTGTTCGTTCGTGCAATCATGCACGCGCAAGCGTGGCGTTGAGTTCCACCACTCAATACGCAATGCCTCAAAAGGCAGAAAGCCGGGGACGGAGTGTCTTATCACTCTCCTTATCTCTTATCAGGCTCCCGCGGTTCCTGCGGTTTCCTCTGCCTATCCTGCTGTAAGATAAAGTGTGAAGGTGTGTATTTCATATAAAAGGAATATATAAAATATTTCACTAATAAAGTGTCTATAAAGGTAAAAAATAACAGGATATGACAAACTCCCAAAGGTTTACAATTTACTAATGAGCTATTTGATTAAAGTAACCCCATTCGCTATTCGCCATTGAATATGGTCTATTGTAGTTACATACATACGTTATTGTCATCCAATTAACATGCAATTCTGAAATACGAGATGGTTCGAACAATGCGGACTGAATGTAAAATGGGACAGAAAACTCATTTTTTTTAATTAGACAACGAAAAATAAGTGAATACAGGCTATACATCTTAAAAACGTTTCAATCGATATCATATTTTTGTATACAATATCGATATTTATATAAGGATTTTTATTATATACTAATAAATACTAATATATATATATGGAAATGATAATAATCTAGATATAAATAGCTTTTTATTGCAAAGTCCCGGTTTACCAAAGTTCAAAATGAAGGATAAATCTTTACACTATTTTAGTCTAGACGCCGTGCCCTGTGTTGTCTGAGAGACTGTTTAGGTTTAAATCTAATAGCTAGAGAAGCAGTAAATCATATCTCATTCCACTAATATAAAGGAGAAAAACATTAGAGAAATGGATTTCGAAGCTTTTTGAAATTTTAATTTATAACAAGTTTTGTAGATTTGAAAAAATATTTAAATACATATGATATTTTGTGAAAAACTGGAAGTAGAACAAGGCAGAATGGTATAGAATATATTCTAGACTGTATCCGAAAAATACAAGTACTATAAAAATATGTACCAATAAACATATATACAGAGGTTTTCTTTTTGATTCCACAAATCTCTTACAGACAACCCAAACATATATGAAAGTAAAAACAAAATTACTTATTATGTAATTAAAAAAAGAAAAAACAAAACTGAGCTAATATTACATTGCCTATAATAATAAAAATATATTTTTCTTTCAGTTATTCAAAATTAATCACGCTGTATACGAAATTTACAATATACAACGTATTTTAAGGCATTTAAATTTAATTTTTGAACACCCTAATTACCATTATTAGTTTGCATACATACAATATAAAACTTATAGTCAACCCCCGCAATCAATTATAATAAAGAGAACCCTATCCCCTAAAAGTTTAGTAAATAAGAACAAAAACGCAGCCGTCTGTCCAATGGAACTGACCTACCCCTCGCGGCCGCGTCGTACTCACTAGGTATAGATCCAGACAAGCACTAAATTATACGACAGGGGTTGCCAACTACGTGTTGTGAGGCCCGTTTATATAAATCACATAGTATAGTGTAGTAGTGTAGTGTAATTTTAACTTTAATAGTAATTAAAATTTATTACATACTATTGAAATGTTTACGACTAAGATTCAAGGTTTGAGAGCCCCTGGAATACAAAATTATAGTAAAATTACCTACTTTTTATATGGATGAGAGGATATGAGTTACAATTGGCCGTCCATTTAGTGTATTTCTACAGTTTTTTATAATTTCCTAAATGATTAAGCTTTCAAATGAAGTCATTTGAAAAAACTGGTAAAGTATCATTTTGATATATTTTTTATATATAGTAGATATTTAATTAAATTTATTAGGTATAAAATTTAAAAAAATATATTTTTTCAATAGTGACCGTGATGGTCAAAGTATACATACATATAGTATATATATGTATGACATGGATATTTCAGTGATTTTCGTATATTATTTTAAATATGGTAACATTCTTATAAAAGTAAGGTACTGTTTAATATAATAAATTATAATATCTAATAATATACAAATATTTCTTTTTCTTTTCTCAACCATCACGTAGCCTAAATACATAATATTAGTTAATTAGTTATTGTAAGTAAAATATAAAAAAAATAAATATCCAGTTGAAAGAAATATCTCTGTTTGGATGTCAATATTATTAACCAATCAAATTAGAAGATAATAAATCTAACATGCCATGGTGTTATAGCGTTAGATGACCTTGATGTCGTCCTAGCCGGCTAGCGGGCTCCCCCGCAGACAGTCTGCAGTCTAGACGAGGGGCTCCAAGTGCATTTTTCTGTCTGGACCCCTCCTCTGCAACCCTATCCCTTATGCGTGTGCGTTATTTAATTTTTAAGAGTTTCACCGACGTATTAGGAATGCTATGACAAGCCTATTTCCTCAATGTAAGGCCGGTAATTGAATGGCAGCCGCCTAACCGGATTTATACTCTGCGCGGCGCCCTTTGATCTCGTTTATTGGAAAATAATCACGAGGGCTATGTTTGCTAGACAAATTTGTTTTGGCTATTTTGATAGCTCTAATTGTTTCAGTTTTACTGAAATTTATTGTATTAACATTTGATGGATAGTTACTGTGAATCATTTTTACATAAAAAAGAAAAATTCTTAGAACTAAAAGAATCCCTTAAGGCCAGGATTAAAGTTACATATATTTTTTTTTGTTTTTTAGCTTCACGCTTTATCCTGCATATTACAGGGTAGGCAGAGGGTTCTGCAGGAACCATATGAACATTAGGTTCATAAGACACTCCGTTGCTTAGTTCCTTTCTACGTCCCCGCTTTCTGCCTTTTTTCGAGGCAATGCGTGTTGAGTGGCGGAACTCATCGTCGCGCTTTGCCTATTTTGCAGAGCGAAGAAAATGGAAATAGAAAAATCCATCTTCCCCGAGTGGGAATTGAACTCTCAAACCAACGCGTCGCGAACCCTCAAACGACGGTCCTTATACATATTATTAAATCCTTTAATATCGTTAAGGACAATCACTTATTTTCCAGTAGCCTTTTATTTAATACAATACAATAAATAATATTGTTGATTTATGATTCTACAAATAATTATACAGTTCTTAAAATGTAACTGGGACTTCTTAAAATGCAATAGAAGGTTAAGTTCTACGGCTCGACGGTGTTTGTGGGTTTGATTCCCACCCGGGGCAGATGGGTTCTTCTATTTACATTTCTTTGCTCTGGCAACTAGACAAAGCGCGGCGTTGAGTTCCACTCAACACGCAATACCTCAAAAAAGGCGGAAAGCAGGGACTAAACAACGGGTTGTTTTAACATTAGGTTCCTATGGTTCTTGTTCTTGTCTGAAGCTGCATAAAAAAAAAAATAAAAAAAAATTGTGAACATAAAAATAAATACAAAATCAAATTTATAGCGTTATAGCATATCCCTGGGCGGGTGGAAAGTTCGAGGGCTTCCCGACGAAGGGAATTATGAAATTGGACAAAGCGAGATGTATAGGTATCTGGCTGCTGTCTGGCACGGAGTTTACGCATAGTTACACAGACGGATACTAAATTATTTTTCCCCGCTTTAATTGCACTGTGCATTCCGTCTGCGGTATCTTACCACAGCAAGGAAAATATTTTAGTAGCCTTCTCATATAGGTGTGTTTGTTATAATTTTTTTTTCAACGTAACATTGTACTTAGGCTAAGAGATCCTCATTTTAAGACTCTTCGACTAAGACTTTAGTGAAAGAAATCAGGACGCAAAATAAAAAAAACTCAATTACGTATTGAACCTACATCCATTGATTTATAGTCGCTTGGCCTCAGTAACTCATCCAATATTTAGTATCACAAAATAAAAAAAAGTATAAAGTAATTGAGTGAAAATAAAAAAAAAAGTTGTAAATAAATTACATATACATTCATTATATATTCAATAATTTCATATAACCTGCAAACGCTTAATAATATTAATAATTTGAATTTGAAATCAAAGAAATAGTGTAGTATGTATATATATATATATATATATATATATATATATATATATATATATATATATATATATATATATATATATATATATATATATATATATATATATATATATATATATATATATATATATATATATATATATAAATATATATATATATATATATATATATATATATATATATATATATATATATATATATATATATATATATATATATATATATATATATATATATATATATATATATATATATGTATAAATATATATATATATATATATATATATATATATATATATATATGTATATGCATTTAGCCCTTTTACTTTTTATAACGTTTCAAAAATAAGTTACTGTCAAATATTGATAAATAAACACTGTTACATTAAATATTCATGTGCAGGTGTCATCCGCATTACCAGGGAAAGAGGGCAACAACCTGAGCATAATTAACCGGAGCAAGTACCAGGACACCATGAGGCATTAGAAGGTGAGGCTCGATAGCGCGGAAGCTGCATCGCCGGGGGTCGCTCTCCCGGCCAATCGCCCCGTGGTTCATTACCAAAGTTCACTAGTACGCACACATAGTAGGCGAGACGCGACCGAATTACAAAGACCTCTGCCCTGCCACCTCGCCTTACTAAACTCCATATAGCCTGCAAGTTTTGTCGGCTGTCATAGCTCATGTTAAATTGGTTGATAGGTGTCGACGCTGCACGACGTTTGCCGGAAACTGACGAGGCCCGGAGTTTTGACAGCTCCCCGGATCTGCACTGAATTCAACTTGGTTGTATTTTTAGTTTGGACTTTATGTACTTAGTTATACGTATTACTTATTTATATGGAAAAGTTTCAATTATCTAACATAATGATTACTCGTCGTGTATGAAGAGACCTTTGTTTTAGAGGACTTCTGAGTGCGTTATTGGACTCCAGTGCCCGTTAGGGAAATATCAAGGAAGTTCTTTTAATACAATGACTAATTTAGATTGACTAATCCTTATTAATTCTAGTATTTTTTGTCTAGAACTAGTAAATGGGCACCCGGTATTCCATTAGATACAACAACTTATACTGAAGACTTTCTTGTATCATATTATAAGAAGTTTTCATTTCAAAAAAGTTGAAGCGAATATAAAGAATACAGTAATTGAATTTAATATCATAATTTCCATGTCCTTATTACAAAAATTTAAACGAGAATATACTTAAAGATTTTTTATTTACTTAGGGACAAAATGTTAGACATTATTTACGCCAGTAAGTGGTCAGTAGAAAAGTATTACTTAACATAGTTATGAGTTTGCGTAAAACGGTGCAGTGCGACGACGCTTAAATCATGGCTAAAACGTGGAGTTACAATGAAACAAGTACATGGAAATGTTACAAGTTGCTTTAAAATTAATTACTTTTGTATTTCTACAATTACCTAAAGACTATCCTGACACAGTGACATAACATAATAGAGTATATGCTTAGTTAGGACATTCAAATGTCTCCGTTTATTGGTTTTCGTATGTGAAATAGTGGTGTTGAGTCTTACCGCCAACCAAGCAAGTTAAATCTTAAAAGTATAAAATAAGACCGAAAAAGCATTATATTTAAGTGTTTACACAGTGGGGTTTGAACCTACGCCCCATATAAACCATTTACACGGTTTGACCACTAAGCTATGTGTACTTCATCACTCTGCGTAGAATTTTTTATATATTTTTACAACACTCTGTTATATTAGTGCAGTAAGTAACATATACACACATACATACGCACCAAATCTATTCATATGAGAGCGACTCACACATGCAACCGGTACATTACTAGGAGAAAATGATGCTTAAGGAGTTAGAAGTATAACGTGCTGTTTCAATATGTTAATATCTGTTTAGATAATATTTTAAATATATATATATATATATATATATATATATATATATATATATATATATATATATATATATATATATATATATATATATATATATATATATATATATATATATATATATATATATATATATATATATATATATATATATATATATATATATATATATATATATATATATATATCCGAGCCATCAACAAAGTCATGTAAGTCACATTGTTTTAATTAATGTTAAATGATTGTGTTACATCCAAATAGCAAATTTATCTGCGCTTACACACACTACTAAGCTTTTAACTTAATTTTACACATTTTTTAATAATTGCTTTTGTTCTGTTTATATGCCTAGTTGCCATCAATGGACCTGAATGGTGACGCTATCATTGGACCGGTCCAATCAAAGAAACTTATATCAACGTTAATAAATAATGAGTTTTATATAGTAAATTGAATATTTTGGTATTGCATGTAGATAGATATCTACCTTTTAGTTGTAATTGGATTATATTTATATATTCCAGAATGTCGGCAAGAAGAGGAAATATTAATGTTAAATGACGAAATAGTATTGGTTACTAGTATGAAACTAACTATAGATTTTTTAAAAAAAAAACTATTGGATTAAATGAAGCAAGTCGAACGTATGGCGTTCCAAAAGCCATATTAAAAAGACAATTAGATGTGAAAAATACAAAAAAAATGTCCAAGACATTCAAATAGTGCAATCAAAAGTAGATCTTGCAAAGGCTTTAGAAACTAAATTTAGCAATCACGTTGTTGAAATGGAGAATTCTTTTTTTCATATTACTCCCAAAGTTGTCAGAGTTCTTGCCTCCAAATAGCTAAGAAAAATGAAATTAAACATTGTCTTAATAGAACCAAAGAAGTTCCTGGAAAATAGTACTGTGCATACATGAAGCACCATTCAGATATAAGTTTTCGTCAACTCAGACCCACATATATGTATGAGCAGTACAACTGGACTTAGAAGAAAAATTTGAATAAAAAAGTAATTCTTATTTTGTGTTTCATTTGAGTCACCTTCATTGGACCTTTAATACAAATGTTTCAAAGTCCAATGATAACAACTTAGTGGTCCATTCAAGGCGACGGTGGTCCAAAGAAAGCAACTCGTCATTGAAAAGTTATATTAGAATAGCTCTAAACCTTCTCAACTTTCATTGCCAATAATTTATATATCATTAATTTACATAAAAAAGCATCATATTTCATTAATTGTCTTAAGTTGTAAGTAACATTTCATGAGATATGATGTCACAAAGTTAGGTGGTCCAATGATAGCAACCTTCCCCTACATATATAACATTTTTTTTCTTGCTTTACAATTTATCCCGCATATTGCAGGGTAGGCAGAGGGAACTGCAGGAACAATTTGAACCTAGTGTTAAGACACTCCGTTGCTTGGTGCCTGCTTTCTCCGTCCCCATTTTCCGCCTTTTTCGAGGCATTGCGTGTTGAGTGGCGGAACTCAACGCCACATATAACATATTTCTTTGTCATATATTTTGTAGATAAAATAATTTATTGTAACATGCTTGTATATTATGATTCGAATATTTAAAAAGTCCAATAAATAAAACATTTTAACAAAAAAGCTTATGTCCAAATGAAAAACGTATACTTTTGTTCGATTGTATTGCAAATATTTATTTTAACTCCTTCAAACTAAGTACTAGTAGTCTCAAATAAAATGTTTATTGATATTCTTATATATTTTTTAATGAAAAAAAAATGGGAATAAAACTCAATTTTTTAAATATTATCCGTATTGTATGTATACATAGGTACCAATAAGTCCATAAAAGAGCGATTGAACCGAACTTTTCAGCCTGCACCGGTCTACAATAACTTCCGCTACTGATATTTAAACGTGTACGTGGTATTTTTAAAATAACCTAAAGAAAACCGATCGAAATGAGGTAAAAACTAAATATTTTAAGTCAAAAAAATATTTTTTTAAGTACAATCATATTTATTTCTACTGAAACGACATTATGTATGAATGTAACAAGTAAAGCCTCCCTTATAACGTAATAAAAAAGTTAAAAGTGGCATCATCAGCTCGCATCGTATATTTTAGTAAGCAATTTGCTAATTACAATTGGCAGTCGACAGCGAGGGGACTGCAGACGGGTTTCGACACTGGCCACTGATTATCAACGTATTTTATTGATATATAATTTAAAACAATTATTGCTATAAACGCCCCTGTATAAATGGAATGTCAACTGAACTTGATGGTTACAGGTTCAAGTTTTGTTTCAGGGATTAATTTATATAACTATATTGTATATATGTTTATACACAAGGAAAATAGATTTTTGACTTGAGTTGAAATTTAAGTTTCACCCATAGCATATAAAAAATTGGTAAAAATTAAAAAAGGTTCTTTTAATATTGTTTCAACTGTTCATAAAACTTAAGAAAATAACTGGCACAAATCAGTTGCATCTAATTATTAAAAGTACTAAAGTGATTTACTACGAGGGGTGAAGATCAAGAAGATGGCATTATATCCAATTTTTCAAAAATAAATGCGAATATATTTTTTTATATAAGATTTATAACTATTAAAGTTTCAGCCTTAAGGTATGAGAACCACGTGGGCACGTATTTACGTAGCGTTCAGAGTATCGTTGATATATTACGTAGGCGTTTTAATTTCTTATAACGTCGTAGTTGTAGGAGTACAAGCATTTTAATTTATAACAACATGGAAAGTAATTTATAGGCATCATATAAATGAAATATAGATATATATATATATATATATATATATATATATATATATATATATATATATATATATATATATATATATATATATATATATATATATATATATATATATATATATATATATATATATATATATATATATATATATATATATATATATATATATATATATATATATATATATATATATATATATATATATATATATATATATATATATATAGATATATTTTTTAAATTGTGTCTAATAATAATTTCTTATGTATTAAGCATTATTAGTACGTAATATTCTACGAACCTAAACACACATTACGTTTGGGCGCGTTTAAAATTAAAATTACCTTGTGACATATTGTGTCACGAGTACATGTCATAGTTTTATTTAAGTTACCTAAGCCTCTGTCTTTGACTAAAATTATTTCAATTCAAATCTACAGTTTCTGAGAAAAATGCGTAAAAACAAATAAACATTATAATTAAATAACATTAAGCATATTTAATTTACTACACAAGATTCTAATACTGTAAAATGAATAATATATATCAATTGATTTACTCGTAAAATAAAAAAATATGAATTCAAAACGTTTTAATATACAGACGCCATTAAGAAAAACCAGATTGGGAAGCAGTGATTCAGACGGGCAATATATTTTTTGATATGTCGATTGTATGGCATTCGAGACAGTCTGCCTCCCCTACGTACAGTCATAATGAATACTGGCCCATGATCGGGTAAAAATCAACCATTTCACTGCCCTTTTTTAGGGGTCTGCTTAAATTTTGAAAATTGTAAAGGAGTCTAACATGCTCTCGTTTTTAATAATGCCAAACGTTTGTTATACTGTTGTCCGTAGCTAGGCTGCATCCAATACAATGCTATACAGACTAAATATTAACTTTTGTGCTTGTACTAAATTATTATATATTTTAATTGAAAGTGGCCTGAGGTTAAGCGAAAAATATTTTTTTCATTGTAATTCATAATGTCGAATAGATCACACAAGTCGTGCTACAATTGAAATAGAGTTTACTTAAATAATTGTATTTATTATATAAGTTCTCCATTTATAAATGAAAGTTTTTTTATTTAGTATAAATAATAAAAACAGAATTAACAAAGAAATAAATGATAAACGTTACTAATATATTATTAATAACGGTTAAGTACCGTTTCAAGTGAATTTTCTTACTTAAAGCTAGTACAGCGATAAATATATTGGTTTTTGTTTGAAATATATTAAAACGCAGATATCGATTAAATCCTAGGAAGCAGTATCCTACAGGTACAAACTGATAATAGCGAATTCTATGCAAGTTTAGGGTTACCAATTTTATAGCATTTTTTTGTGGAGAAAATTTATTACTACTGGTAACTTTTAGTAATTTAACTTTTTAATTTTGGATTGTGCTTAAAGTTTGCCAATTAGACATATTTTTAGATACAAGCTTACAATGTTTCCATTTTCATTTATTATAATTATTTTTTTATAGCATGCCATCATTTTGTAAAAAGAAAATTGCAAGACATTTGTCATACTTTCCCTTAGGTCTGGGCTTCCCCTTAGTTGCCTAAATATATATTTTTTTTATTTTGTCATTTTTATTATCATTTAGATCATTCTCATTGATATAATAAAATATTGAAAAAAAATTAATGTCAATTTGACACCAATGTAGATTTATCAACAAAAATTCTATATTATACCACATTAAGCGGCGGCAATTGGAATCCCTTCTAATATTATTTATATATTTTTTTTTGGTTTTTCTATCTTAATGTAAAATAATAATAAAATTCTAAATAACTAGGGAAATTTTCAGCTAAACATCTGGTCAACCTATTCCCGGGCTGCAAGCGATGGCGGCGCATCCGGCGGTCGTCATGGATACCGCCGCGCTCACACATCTATACCCGCTTATATTCTATTTAGATTTTCGTGTCTATGATATTAAATTGTAGGTAGTGTGTTAAATTCTTTTGTTAATTATGTCACGTTGTACATAAACCATTTGTTTTGGAATTAGTGTGATTAAAAGCTTTTTCTTTTGTGCTGAGAAAATTGAAGCTTAACATAGAAATGTAACTTCAAAAAAAAAAAAAGAAAAATACAAATTCGTCACAAAAATCACATATGAACTGAGAAATCAGACATATTTTATTTTACATTGTACATATGCTGTCACATTTTGACTTTCAGGTTTATTTATTAACGTTTTTATTTCTTTTGTTAGTTAAGTTTCCAGTTGGACGACTACATATGATATTTAATATATTTTCAAATATGAACTTACGCCACATTCAAAATATACGCTTCCAGATCTGATCTTTGTCCCGCATATTGCAGGGTAGGCAGAGGGAACAGCAGGAACCATATGAACCTAGTGTTAAGACACTTCGTTGTTTAGTTGCCATTTTGATTTAATTTTAAAAGTATTTTATTTTTATATGTAAAGAGGGAATTTGTGTGTTTTTTACTATAAAGTAAACATAAGTTTATTTTGTTTTTTTAAATTTAAACTAACTTTATGTTTAAGCCACACATAGCAAAGTAATCAAAGAGAAGTTCAGTTATATTAATTATGTCATGTCTCCATTCTTAATTTTTTCCCCCCAAATTAAGCCATGGCATGTTAAAATCAACACGCCTCGTCTTTCCAGTATTTATATTTTATATACACTTTATATTAAAATAAAAAAATCAATTGAAACTCCAAAAGATATTTATAATTAAGTAAACCAATCAAAAGAACAATAAATAAAACAAAAAAATAACAATATGTTTATCTGAATGGTGAATCTCTTGATATTTTCAAGTACATATTATGTATGGTTAAGTTTAACGGTAATATTTCATTATTCGTCCATTTAAACAGTACAAGTATCACGCTGTGTTGCGAGTCCTTACCGAGATCGCCTGAACTGATTGTTATAACCTCGTATACAAGTCATTTGTAGGATTTAAAAGAATAAGAGGTTTAATATATTATTTTACATTGATATCAAAGTTGGAGGTCGCTGTGTTTTGGGCATGTTTCCATTTTTTGCAAAGAATTATAAGTTTATGTATATAATTTATTTTTAGCTTTACGCTTTATGCCGCTTATAGTTAGGAATCGTGCGAACTTAGTGTTAATGTACTTGGTTTCCTGCTTTACCTCTTCCATGGTTTTGCTTATTGAGAGGCAAGTCAAAGCTCAAACTCAAAAGTTGCGTTTGCCTAGTTACTAGAGCAAAGAAAATGGAGAGAGTGGGTGTCGAACCCACAGGCTCTCGCCTTAGGGTTTAAGTGGTGTTGGCCTAAAACCGCTGAGTACATCCACTAGCAATGTGATTAATATAAAATCGGTTGTATAATAAACTTTCCATATATAAGAGATGTGTGGAAGGAGTGTCAGTATACACAATATTACTGTAAGGAGCTTCAAATTCATTCTCGGTATTGTTTAAAATAGTTAACTAGTTTTTGTCTCGCTGCTTCACCTATGTGGTCTTACGACTATGGCTTTTTGATTCTCTGTTTGGACTATAAAAGTTGTATGTTTCTACTTAATTTCACAGCTCTACTTTAATATTATATGCATGTTTTATACATATTAATCTTTTTCATTCTATTAGACTATATTTAAATCTGTTAACCTAAAATTTTACATATTCGGCAAAGTTAAGCTTTTTAACTGTCACAACTTCCAGATCTTATCCTTGTGATGATATGGACCCTGCAGGATTTTTTTTCTTTAAAATATAAGCATGCTTAGTTTTAATTATTTTTATTTAATGTTATAAATAATTATTTAAATTTTATAGTAAGATGCAGCCGCGTCCACGTCTCTTGGAATTCGTCCAAGCATGAATCCCTTTGTTAATTGAGCTATACAATTTTATGCTTTTATATACATAATCTTTTATTATAATAATATTTTATATACATAAGTTTATATATATATATACATATATATATATATATATATATATATATATATATATATATATATATATATATATATATATATATATATATATATATATATATATATATATATATATATATATATATATATATATATATATATATATATATATATATATATATATATATATATATGTATATATATATATATATATATATATATATATATATATATATATATATATATATATATATATATATATATATATATATATATATATATATATATATATATATATATATATATATATATATATATATATATATATATATATATATATATATATATATATATATATATATATATATATATATATATATATATATATATATATATATATATATATATATATATATATATATATATATATATATATATAACTTATAAGACTTATATTGTTACTATATCTTTAGAAAAGTGTATGTAAGATCTTAATTAAAGTTACCAAAGGGCGTTTACCACTAACTTAACGTTTAACTTGTCTTAAAGATCATATTTATTAAATAATTTTAATTTGTTCAATCAATATAAATAATTTTAATATTATAAGAATAATCCATAAAATTAAATAATATGGCAATTATCGTGTATTTTCGCCTCAAAATGTACGTTCTTTTTAATTACCAACGAAAAACCAAATGTCAAATGTTAACTCAGACTCAGTGAGGCTTAACCACAATTCATGAGGCGGGGGCTTATGTGCTTAGAGGTTAGTCGTACTAACGGTTAACGGTCAAAACGTTTACTTCTCACTAACAAAATAATATGAATATAAGTATAATACTACTATAGTGCAAGTTACGTAGTGGAACAGCGATTTTTATTCGGCGATTTAACGAATTACTTTAAATTCTGGTCTGGTACAACAAGATGCAGCGTTTAAATCCGCCGTCCAATGATTTATGTCTTAAATAAAGACAGAAAGCGATGTTAAGATCTTCTTAAAATCTCTATTTATCTCTAATCTCAACTTTCCTTATACATAAATATAATGCAGATACTGAAATAGAAAAAATATTGTGTTTAGAATGTCTGTTGTACGTACGAACGTATGCACATAACGTGTGCCTGTGATTTTTTGGTGGATGAAGAGACATTTAACTGTTTTTTGTCAATAAGCGAATCCTGATAGCATTTATATTATAAATATTACTTCACGCTTTATCACGCGTAGAGAAGGTTAGGTAGAGGAAACCGCAGGAACTGAAGTAACTTAGTGTTATGACACCGTTTTCCGTCTTATTTATGTTTTGAGTGGCAGAACTAAACGCTGTGCTTGCCTAATTATCAGAGCAAACAAAATAAAAACGAGTCGAATCCATCTTTCCGCTAGGTCTCAGTTCCATACGATCTTCATATTACTTAATTATACTTACAATTTAAATTCCTTTATTAATACTTATAATTTCCAACAAATTATATTTGTCGTGTACGACAAAGAACTATATTAGATACTGTCAATTAATTAATTTAATATGCCTTCTGTGCATTTTTTATACATGCAATTACAATTTTTAAAGCATACTTAAACAAATAAATATTTTATTAATTATTTACATTTTTAAAGTATAAATTATAAATATGTGGTCAGTAAAACATATTCGCACAGATTGATGGCAAAGCGAGCTGCGGTCAGGATTGATTGTAATAAGTTATTCCGACGAATAACGTGCGGTACTTAATTCGTGAGCTGTAACCGAATGGTTGCTTTACATGCTTTAATTATTAAATATTTTCAGTTGAAGCAATTAAAATTTAAATAAAAAGAAAATTTTGATTAATTGGAATTTAAAAACAACGACCATCGTGGCGTTGAGGCGTAAGTATCTACCTGTAAATGCAACGGTTTGTACGTGCGGCAAAGCGCGTCATTGAGTTCTGCCACTCAACGCGCAATGCCTCGAAAATAGCGGAAAGCGGGGACGGAGAAAGTAGTGATGGAGAAAGCAGAGACTAAGCAACGTAATGTCTTACAACAAAAAAAAACAAATAAAAACAATTAAAAATGTTGCTATTTGAATGTAACGTAGTACGTAGTGCCATTGGTAAAGTCAACATTTACACAGCCGAGCGCTGCGGGCTACGATACAGCCGGCCGTGTAATAGCTTTGCGTTTGTAGATACTAAATACGCATAATGGAATGAAAATTAAAATAGATTAAGTCAATTTAATTGCTTTATTGTGAAACTGTTTAGAGAAAGAAAAGGAGAGAATTAAGAGAGCGTAGTACCAAGACACTAACATCACACGCACCTTATTCCTTATTGAAATTAGTTAATATATTTCATCTTTATATAAATGCAATGAAAATAAAAAAATACTTATTAAAATAGTTTATTTGTTATTAACTCGTAGAAAAACGCATATTTTGTTTGAGACATTATTTGAAGTAGACATGTATATCAGCCAATATGACAGAAATACATACAACTTCATGCATTATCCCTAGCGGGGTAACTAATATGGCATTAAAATCCACATCAATAATAAAAAAATATTTACTTAACTTTCTAATAACACTTAACGACAAGTATAAGTAATATGCAGACTCTCAATGAGTTGGTTAAATAAATACACATTTTCAAAATAGACATTTTCCCCTCAAACATTTCGAACGAGGCTCGAACAAAAAAAACCGCTGATTGAATAATCCATTAGCTTACCGTTGCATGTACGTACTGTACCTTTGACATTCTCTATTGCGATGCAGCCTGCAGCCTGCAGGGGGTAAAGCAATGTACGTTGGGGTAGGTCGAGCACTCCCGAAGCGTCGAGACGGCCGCTACTCATATACCACAATATGACTGAATAAAAACTATATCCATATACATTGCTTCGTTTCAATAAGCATTTTTCGTCGTAGTTCATATGCATTACGCAGTGGTCATAATTTTTTTATTTAATCTTTTTTCTCTGCGTTTCTAGTAGAAGTATGAAGTCGAATTATATCTCCCCAAAGAAAACAAATCAGGTGGAGTAGTCAGACATACATATTAGTAAATGGGTTGTGCGTATTATGGTTAGATTGTTTAATGTTGTGTGCACTTTTCAATTTTAGTTCTTTCTTCTGTAGAAAAATTTGCTATAAATATATGTATATTGAGTACTTCACTTAATTTATTTGTTAAGAAGTACTTATTGTTGCTGGAAGTAATTAAATTGAAAGCATTTGGATTTGTTTCAAACAAGACGAAGGAGGTATTCTACAGCATTCACTAATTAAATGCAAAAATAATTACAAGACATTCAGGCGCTTTTTATAAAAAAATAAAGGGGATAAAGCTTACAAAGCCCAGAATGTGGCTGGTTAATATTAAAATCCTATATTTTAAACTTGCTGGCTGTTCAGAAACACAACTCTTCAGACGCGGAAATAAAATGGAAACCTCATTTAAAATTAAACCTAAAACCTAATTGATAGGGCTTATATTTGAATATTTAGTCTATATTTCAGATACTAACCACGCTATCCTGCTGCATTGTGTTGCTACAGTCAAAATTGAGATTTAGATATATAAACTTAAAGCTTCAATTACAATAATGCGATTGTGCATAAGCTCCTTTGACGGTGCGAATGCATTTCCATATGTATACAATTTTTACCCTTAATGCCTACAATTAAGGCAGACTTTGGAATATATCCGGGCTGTATATAGGATGTTTAGATAATAATCTGTGTGTACAATTCACAAAGAGTCTGGCCCTGGAGCTGAGCTGGTTCGATCGTGTCCCGCCATACACGAATTAAACACTAGTGTTGCAATCAATGAAAATGGAACTATGCTTCCCTTTGCATCTCCATGTGATTGCATTTTGAGAGGCTTTAGAGGATATAATAGTATGATTAATGCTTTGTTATATGTTTGAGAGAATAATAATGGAAATAAAACAATTATTGAAGCTCTTATAAAGTAATTTTGATGTATCTGACTGTGTACTGTGGCCATAACATCACTAACTATAGAATTTGTACGTTTTTTTCATATGTTAGACTAAATGCGATATTAGGACTGCAGTAGAACGTCTACATATTGATTACAATTAAAATTTAATATATATCGTTATTTTAATTATTCCTAAGTTATTAATTATTGTCCTAGTCCACCAAGGTATTAATAACCAAAATAAAAAATTCTATACAATGAGAGGTTTGGTTTGAATATTTGAATTTATCGAAGACATTATTAATTTATATGAAAAACAATAAGAATTTTTAAAATTCTACTAATAACGTGTTCTATATCTTAAATTTAACAGGGTTATCAGAGAGATCTTAGTGTCAAGACATTTGGTTTTCCTCTCAAATAGTGTATAATGGATATTTACTTTATGATCTTACTAGTGCGGGAAAATAAAAATATTTCATTTCTCTATGGAAATCGAACCTACAAATATCGCTTTTATAGTCACACACTTTTACTACGGCAAGATTGCCTCAATATATATTCTTAACTACGCTTAAATATTGTATGGTTATTAAAATTTCAAATATTTCATAAATATTATTTAAATAATTTCTAAAAACTTCAAATTTTAAATATAATTTAAACTCCATATTTCCAGATAAGTGTATGCAAAAAATATTTTTAATATACGCCGTTCGCTGCGTTTACTTAAAATATACAGTGAGAAGTACGGCGCATGTTAAATTGATGTCAGAACTCTGAATTATGAAGTAAATGTATTTAAATGTATGTACACGGGGGCGGATGTCGGGACATACAAAGATTAGTTTTCCTTCGTGTCATATACTCGTAGACCACTATAATAGACTGCCGTGATTCACCTACCTACTTAAGTACTTAGGCGATTTAATTTAACTTTTTCACTTCTTGATATACAGATAAAATATTTTAGTAATTTAAATTGTATTTACTTAATTTGGCCTTAACAAGAAGGTACTTTGGCTTCGTCAGGATAAATTAAAAAGCCAGTCCAAAAGAAAGCATAGACCTTTCCGCTGCTAAGAAATGCTGATGAATTAGTTAATGATAATTATTCTTTTTATAATTAAATTAAATAAAAATGCAATTGGCGTGAGCCAACAGGGCTCACGAGACTCACGAGTAAGGCTGCCTAGGTTCCCTAGTTCCCAATTGTTTAGTATTAAAAGATTAGTGAAATGTACTTTATATTTTGCGTTTGTATATACGTTGCGCACTCACATCACTCATTCACTTTATAGACACGAACATTAGGGTATTCAAAACTGGAACAGGAAAATGAAAAATATATATTTCGTTAAAGATAACATTGACATTGCTGTTAAGAACTAAAAAGCGCGTTTCTTATTCCAAGAATTATATGGATTCAAAATTTCAATATTTTAATTGAAGAAAACACTAAAATGATATTTTTTTAACTTCACGCTTTATCCCACGCGAAGCAGGGTAGGCAGAGGAAGTCGCAAGAATCGTGAAAACTTAGTGTTAAGACACTCTGTTCCATTAAAATTATTTAATTTTATTTTAGTTAATTTATACACTCTTTAATTTTGGACAGACAAAAAAGCGGAGCATCAAAGACGTAACATCCAATAAGTATGGTAATAGGCTGTGCTCTGATAGAGACGGCACTCTGAGCCGTACAAATTTAATAAGGAAATTAAAAATTGCACTTTTCAAAGACGAATCATATTTTCCTTTTCTGTTTGGACCCCTTTGTACTTTTGTGGATGCATATTGAGTATAACTTAATGAGCTATAAGTATATTTTATTGAAGAAATGTTTTTCATAACTAGCAAACACGTGGTTTTCTATTTGGAGGTGCAAATTCAAATTATACTATGAACTACAGTGTTATTGTAAGAAACTTGTCATAATAAGAAATCAGACAGACACAAAACAAAATTTTAATCTATTTTATAGCTTCACGCTTTATCCCGCATATAGCCGGGTAGGCAGGGGGAACCGCAAGAATCGTGGGAACGTAGTGTTAAGACACTCTGTTCCCTGCTTTCCGCGATTTCAAGGCATTGCGTGTTCAGTGGCGGAACTCAATACCGTGCTTTGCCTGATTGACAGAGAACTTTTTAAAAATAAATATTAATAGTTTTTTCACTAAATGATAAATTATATATAGAGATATTAAACAAGTGGATACGAATAAAGGTTTTTGCGTGATGTGTGACGAAGTTAAGTTTTGTACTTTGCCAAAGTCCATTTGCTAAGCTCGTCCAAATTGCTTCACGATATCGTCATTTGCAATGTCTGTGTACATACACTTTTGCAAGCTTACATTATTTACCTACATTTCTTCTTTATAAGTCCGAGTTAAGTTTTAAAGCTAAAAAAATTCAAAATGTCTAGACACTTCATTATCGCTGCAACTTAAGTTAATCCCGCAAATAAGTATTGTAACTTTTCGTTTAAAAAAATACTAAGAATAAGTAACTGAATATAATATATATATAATTATATATATATATATATATATATATATATATATATATATATATATATATATATATATATATATATATATATATATATATATATATATATATATATATATATATATATATATATATATATATATATATATATATATATATATATATATATATATATATATATATATATATATATATATATATATATATATATATATATATATATATATATATATATATATTTGATTTCACAAAATTTTACTTTTACTAACTTTAATTCTTCGCCATTTGCTAGATGACGAGCGTAAATTGGCGCGCTATTGAGCGGTTCAATTTAGCAAATATTCTACTTTGAATTCATAAAGACTATTGAAAAATGCTTTAGAATTTCGTATTTTCGAAAATAAAAATTATATATTTATTTAGTTAAATGAAAATCAAAATCTTATTGTGTTGCAATGCGACAGTATCCAGTTGTATAGGTTTAATTGTATTACGGCTTGTATTGAAATTAATATCATTTTTTGTAGTAAATTTGTTTTTAAAACTCCCCGTATTCTCCAGTCTCCGTCTCTTGTCTTATGTCATGCGGGATAACGTGAGGCAGCGTGAAGTGATAATAAAAATATACTAGAGAAATTAGTAATATATTAGTAGTATTAGTAGTGTTAGCAGTGATACTAGATAGACTTAGTTAAATTAGTATCCTACTGCAATAGCTGTCGTAATCTCCCTAATGTTATGCTTGCTTGCTATGCTTCTCTACACTATCATCTTTCACCCTTACACTCTTGACAACTTGAAATCAAGGTTCCTTGGTTCCACTCTCTAAACCTCAGATCACACTTTGATATTAGCAAAAAATTGCCACCGTATACAAGTCTATTGTAAGCTTTTACTGGAAAAGCTACACTTCTTAGGAGGTACATCAATCTGATCCAGTTCACTTTTTTGAGCGTTGCGTTATCACCATTAAAGATAATGTTTACGTATCATTTATTACGTATCATCTAAGATATATGTTTTTTAGCTATGTACATACTTATTTATTCATACTAACATATGTATGTATATACTATTATATACTTTACTATTATATAACAAGTTATGTTACTGAAGACGTTATGTTTCAAAAGGCATAAAATAGAGAACAGAATGTCTTTACACAACGCTCCTAGAGCCTTTACTTCCTTCTGCCTACGCTGCTATGTGAAGGATTTGTTTTTGGAGTTTAAAAAATGTTAATATAGTTATTTATGTAATTTACTTAAAAAATACAATCAAATTGTTTTTTTTTTTATTTTTTTTATATCTTTACGCTTTATCCCGCATTGTGCAGGGTAGGCAGAGGAAACTGCAGGAACCATATGAACCCACTTTCCGCCTTTTTCGAGGCATTGCGTGTTGAGTGGCGGAACTCAACACCGTGCTTTGCCTAGTTTCCAGAGCGAAGAAAATGGAAATAGAAAATCCATCTCCCCCGATTGGGAATCGAACCCTCAAACCGTCGCGTTTACAGGCTTAATGTATATATAACCCGTATATATAATACGCGTATCCACTGCATTGATTTTTCTTTCATTCCTCTTTGCTGCACCCACGTTTCGCTCTATACTGTATAACAACGCCGGTACTAACGCCGCATTGTGCACTGCCATGGGCGTTACTATACTTTCTGGTACCAGACGGATATCTCTAACTTAGTTTAACAGGAAAATGCTTTAGTAAATAAAGAAATCAATTTTAGGAAAAGCTCCTTACTTTTTCTTACAATTTTGATCAAATTTTAGTAGAGCCAAAATTAGACTGCTTCGGAATTGGGTTCAGTGATTTTATACCTACTACTCGTATTAATTCCCATAGGTTGTGTTTGACATTAAATATAATTGTTCATACACATTTTTTACTACAGATACGCGTATTGCCATTTATATTTTTTAAACAATTTTACATAGTACAGGCAAACTTTAACATATTATGTAATAAATATTTAGCTTGAAAAATGATTATAACGATGGAAGTTATAAAGATTTACTAAATATTACAATATTAACAATAACAGAAACAAAAACAGGGAAAACTTGGATACCATTCAAATTAATTATTATTACAAAGAGTTATGTAAATTAAAATGTAATTTTATTACCATTAATTTTATTATTTATTTTATTTCCACATAAACGTCGAAAGTCATTACTGTTGATGTATGTGATGCGAAATGATGTCTCCTGGACTCACGCCAGCTCGTGGTTTTCGTATGGACAAGGTAGCAATGCACTGAAACAAGAGTTCAATGTGTTTTATCCTAAGAATTGGTAGCATTCCAGCAACATGTGCTATACTACGACATTTCTAATGTTACTCTAGGAAATTAGTTTTTTCATTCGCTCATACTATTTTTTATGCACTTGCAATATGTACAATTGCAGTTAATTGTAGTTTCGTAAAAAATACTGTTCAATTCAAATCACAATCGAAATCATTTATTTAATAATGAAACAATAAGATTTATAATGTGAGGTCTTAACAGGAAGTGTAGAAAATCAGATATTACGTAAAAGAGTTTATATAAAGTCAAATTTTCTTTTAAAAAATGTTATTTCTCCTTTTTTTAAATGCAATTGCAATACGAGCACATGTAAGGAACAAACACAAAATACTGATAATAACTTCTATATTTATTAGATTTTTTAAATTGCAGTGAAGTCTTTATAAGAAGAAATTATTCATGCTTTTTTAAACTAGCTCGTTCCTTTCTTACCTATTGCGCTATTTAAAGTGAGCTGCTATAAAACCTTTTTTTTAAGATCGTCCGATGACGTCAAAGAAGGGTTCCAGTTTCATTAAACAAGGCCTTTAAAAATATTAATTGTATATAAATTCATTGTTTATATAAAATTCATGTATGAAGAAAAATAATTTGCACGTCCTTGTAAATAATAAAATTATATTTCCTATAATTTCTAAATGAAAATGAGTTATGAAAAATAAAAATTCTTAATAATATATACATAAAGCTTTTAAAGACTTTTTATAGCTTCACGCTTTATCCCGCGTACTGCAGGGTAGGCAGAGAGAACAGCAGGAACCGTGTAAACCTAGTGTTAAGACACTCCGTTGTTTAGTCTCTGCTTTCTCCGTCCCCGATTCAAGATTTAGTGTTGTACTTTTTCCAGCTCCGTAAACTATTTTCGGTATAGCGTAGCTATGGACTCACCAACTGTAAACATGGATATAAGGTGTGGTGTCATTAAATTTGCTTTAACCTAATTTACAGCAGCACAAGCTTTGTCATTATGAGAATGTTGCTTTTTTATTTTTGGCTTTCATTTACAAATTACACATTAAATATATTTTAGACATATAACTAAATAGGTAAAAGAAACATGGATCTCTTCTGTCTTATCAGATGACGTCATGATAGCCCTTATGATATATGATAATAGTCAGCCACAATATATATTTTTTATAATACATAATATATATATATATATATATATATATATATATATATATATATATATATATATATATATATATATATATATATATATATATATATATATATATATATATATATATATATATATATATATATATATATATATATATATATATATATATATATATATATATATATATATATATATATATATATATATATATATATATATATATATATATGTATATATTGTGGCTGACTATTTAATTAAACTGTTGCTAATTGTTAGCTTTAGACTTATAATCATATATATATATATATATATATATATATATATATATATATATATATATATATATATATATATATATATATATATATATATATATATATATATATAAAATTTAAGAAAAAATATTAACTACACATATATTGACACGTTGATACCGATATACATAGATACATGCGGGTCGTCGTAACGCGTAACGAACATGTGCGCTGAAACACTATGCGATAGTTTGCGTACTGTACAGTAATAATAATGTCATGAACATTTTACAAAATATTTTACATAATATGAGATTACATAATATCATATAATATCACAGATACATTTTATTTAATATCTTGGATATAAAAAATATAATATACAATATCATATATTATTTTCTCAACTATTAAATCAATAGATTCCCGCGATAGTGTTACAGCATATATAGTATAAGTCCAGCTACTTCCTCATGGCTAGATAATATTTAGAAAAAAAAATTCACAAAATGGTAGGAAATGTATAATTCATACTTAAAACGCAGATAAGGCTCTATATTACAACAATCGCGGCGTTCTATCAAGCACGTCCCAACTGTCCAAGGGCAGCGTTGAAAGATATTATTATAATTTCCTCGGTTATATACAAATAGATTGAATCGGATATTTTAAATTCTTGAAAGAGAGAATTCTACACGAGTAAAGTTATTTGTTATTTTTTTATTTCAACATTCTGGCAAGACAATAGCGATTTTGAGTTCCGTCACTCACCACACAATTGGAACTTAAGTGAAAAGTGGAAAAATAAATATCTGGACAATGCTTTATGTCAGCCTTCCCTGGTATAATCGTAATATATGTAAACAAATCAAGTCATACTAACAAAGTGCATACAATGCAGTGGATGTCAATTGGAATCTGAAAATAGTAGGTGGTATAACAAATAGCCGTAAGCCCACCGCGGTGGGGTCCCGCTGCGAAGGATTAGCGCTTTGAGGGGGCTTTTCGAGATTTGCTGATGCTACGACGGTTTCAGCCAGATTAGTGCTGATGTTAATGGAAAATGTAATTATTCTCTATTTTTTTCTATTTAGCTGTTTTTTTAAACGTTTTTTGAAACAAAATCTAAACGAACGAACGAAATCCAAAACATCGAATATAAATTTTCTATAGAAATATATATTATAGTCATATCACGAACAGTCATTTTTAAAAAGAATCTTATTTTTAAAGTTACAATTATGCGTGATAATGACTGTATATGCACAAGGCGTACATACGAGGTAATATCTTAAAACGAGAAAAATAACTCTTCTAAATATAGCAGCATCATATTTCCTATTTTAAATTTTATATTTGAATAAAAAACTCTAAAAGTAATTAGAAAAAAGAAAGTCCCAGAGCGAGATCGAAAACAAGAATTTTCCGCGTTGAAGTTTCTAAATGGAAGGCGGGTGCAGAGGTGGGCGGTCGCCACGGCAACCAGCGTTGCAGGAAACTGCACAATCGATGCCGCCAGACGCTGTGGATCAATGTGTCTCTAGTACTACGCCCGGCCCGGGAAACCTGCCTGTGCTAGTGTGCGTGAACCCCTCCGCCCGCCCTCCGCCCTCCGCCCGCCCGTCCAAACCACTCAACTTGAACTATCAAATGACGTAGCGCGACACTGACCGCGTACAAACGTGACGCACACTCACGAAGCCTGCAGCTCAATCCGCACTGGCGTGTTTATCTGTGTGAGTAAATCCCCGGGACCTATCAATGTGTGGGTGCGCTCTATTTTCATATTGGGAAAGTTGAATTAGTTGGCGTGTGTGCACGTTGTGTGCATGTGTGCGTTGTACGGGGAACGCCGTGCCGCTGCAACTATTGTTTATTTGTTATTATCGTCCAAACCGGCCGCTCTATGCGGCTGATGATGTATAATCATTAATTGCTTCCTCTCGCAATCCATCACAATGGCGGTGCACTTATCTACTAGCAATTTGAATGATTGATTTATTATTTTAATCTTTTAAATTTTGTTTAAATATAGGAATACTTTTTTATAGAAATATCTTTATTTAAATATTTTTTTGCAAAAGTGTTTCTTTTGCAAAAATAATTAGGTGAGATGTTTCAAATACAATAATTTGGGATCCTACGTGACTCTAGAGAAACCCTCAGAGGATTACGGTGTTCAAACAGGGGGTGGAAATTTTCTTATAAATAAAACATAAATGAGCCAAACAGATCCTTAAGACGCTCTATATTGAGCTTATATTTGATAATGTAATTAGTCTAGAGGGAGAACGTTATTGACAATATTTTGGTGACTGGCACAATATTAAAATATTTGTATAGTCGCCTTTTCTAATCGATAACAGCCTTACTTATTACCTATAGATTTCAACAAAATTTTTATTATACTTATCTCAAATATTGTAAAAGACATTAGTTAATGCTATGGTTTCGTTAAAATAAAAATTGTTTAAAATATAACATTGATGACTGCGTTACTTGCATATATATATATATATATATATATATATATATATATATATATATATATATATATATATATATATATATATATATATATATATATATATATATATATATATATATATATATATATATATATATATATATATATATATATATATATATATATATATATATATATATATATATATATATATATATATATATATATATATATATATATATATATATATATATATATATATTATTAAGTAAATATAATATGCTAAACACTTGTTTCTACAAATAAGCGGGTGTAAGATGAACCTCTATTCTAATGCCTATAGAGAAGAACAAGAGCATGCATCTGCGCACGATGAGTATTGTGCGTAGATGGGTGGTCTTATATAAAATTTAAATATAATTATTTTCCCCTTTAAGGAAGTTGTAGTTTCCTGATCGATGCACTCCCTATGTGTTATCAATAAACTTTATATATATTTATAATAGTAATTAGTACTACTGAATTATGACTATATATATATATATATATATATATATATATATATATATATATATATATATATATATATATATATATATATATATATATATATATATATATATATATATATATATATATATATATATATATATATATATATATATATATATATATATCGAGATCGTTTTGGTTTACAAATAAAAATGAAATAAATATTCAGATTTTATTATATTTTTTATAGCTTCACGTTTTATCCCCCTCATAGCAGGGTAGGTAGAGGGAACAGCAGAAACTGTGAGAATCTATTATTATGACACTCTGTTCCTCACTTTCCGCCTTTCGAAGGCAATGCATCAGTGGCGGATTCAACGCCTCGCTTTGCCTAGTTGTCAGAGCAAAAAAAATGGAAATGATAAATTCATCTTCCTCGAGTCGGAGTCGAACCCACTAACTGTCGTGTTAACAGGCAAACGCTACACCTCTACGCCACGACGGTAATATTACAATTAAGATATTTTAAAATATTTCCAAATAAAAATATATATATTAACTTACTTTGTCATTACGTATTATATAGGCGTATCATCATCATCATTACATATTATTCGTGGAAGCGCTTGATTGCGCACACTTAAAAAGATCTAGAACTTAACGTTTGGTAACTTAGTACCTTGGTCGGTACCTTTGTTTGGTACCTAAATTCATTTGATAGTTGATTAAAAAAATTCCAGGCGTAGCCAATTGTATTTGCTTGAAAAAAATTACGCACGCTTTTTTCTTAACACAAAAAAAATAACTTTACTATTACTTAAAAGTGTTGAGCTAATAAAGCGAAGCTCATGTGTGGGTGACCCATTAGTAATAAATAATAGATTAATAGCACGACCGTTTTTTTTAAATGATCCCAAGTTTCATATGATACTTACATATGATGTAGTATAGATAAAAGGTTTATTATTTTTTTTTGACAAATAAACAAGTGTATAGTGTGAATAAATCAATTATCACAATTGGTAATCGAACTAGCAACAATTGGTTTACAGTCAAACAACGTTCTTCTGCGCCATTATGACCTCAGATTACTTTTTAAAAGGCCTAATTTATAACTAATTTACACTAACGTCCTCCATTGTTGTCTATTACAATATACGACAAAGTAAATCGTGATAAATTGAAACGTGCTCACTGTTCGCACCTCCGAAACAATAGCTTCCAGTCTATACTACGGAACGTAAAATATGTCATACCGTAAAAGATATTAGCATTTATAAAATAATCCATTTTCTTCGCTCTGGCAAACTAGGCAAACCGCGGCGTTGAGTTCCGCCACTCAACACGCAATGCCTCGAAATAGGCGGAAAGCGGGGACGGAGAAAGCATGGACTAAGCAACGGAGTATCTTAACACTAGGTTCCCACGGTTCCTGCAGTTCCCTCTGCCTACCCTGCCATGTGCGGGATAAAGCGTGAAGTTAAAAAAATAACTTTATTAAATATTTCATAGAACACTATGTCATACTTATGGCCGGTAGTATTCATTTACATTACCTAATTAATATTAATAAGAATCTAGCTCATTTGCTTACTTCTTCTACAGTTATTTAAAATAAAAAACAACACTGAAATAAAGAAATAAATACAAGCATAGCAAGGCATTTCATTCTCCACTCTCCGCTCTCATTCTCTTAGAGTAGAAGGTATCCAATTTGTTAGATCATATCAAAGATGAACAGTGCTTTACTTTAAAGCACTGTTCATGAGATGAAGCTTTACTACTACTACTTACTCAAGCTTCGCCTGTTTGGACTATAACTATTGAAATGTTTCATTATGAGCTAAAAGTATAGTTTTTACAAAATCAATCGTCAAATTATAGATTATCAATTTATTAGTGAAAATTTCTTGTTCTTCTTCTTCTTCTCTTTATTTATGGCGTTTCGAGCGTGCCGATGATGGCGTGCCAGTTGAGCACAATTGATTAACTGTGTACTAAGATGACATTTTACAAGTACCACTTGCGCCATGGTGATAATAATAATGAGATCATAACGTTTTCAAGAAAAAAAATATAATAATATGATAAATTTTCATTCCTCTATCATTCTAAAGCGGGAAACGTACAATAGTAAGAAGGTAAATGATATGTAGTGACATCAACAACCGTGTACGTAATTAGCAGTGTGTGAGGCCTTAATTTGAAAATCCCACCGGAGATACTCCTACTTTATACCTAGAAAAGACAAACCTATTTGTTTGGTTTTTGTAAACTTGAAAATTTTCTTGATTACTTACTTGTTACTTTAATTTACAAGATTACTTCGTTTCTAGGTTCGTTTCTTAACCTATGTTCCAAGGTTCTTGAGGTCCGCTCTACCTATCCTGCTGGGGCAAAGCGTGGAGCTAAAAAATTAAAGAAGTTTTTTAGGGTTTCGTACATCAAAAGCATAAAGCGAATTTCTAACAACTTGTCTGTTAGTCTGTCAAGGCCTTTTTAATCAAGATCATAAATTAATATAAAATATCCAAGTAGTGTTTTAGTTGTTGACATGGAACTATGATATTTGCCAAGAAGTGAGAAGTTACAGAGTAAATAAAGCTAAATTTGATAATTTATAACTCTATTACAATTTTATTACTGAACTAAACTGCTGTATACAAAATTAGTGTGTAAAGTCTTTCCAGTTTCATTCTTGTACTTTGAACTACAATCATGAATGTGGTACAGAAGACTTGACGCGAGAGGACCAATATCACTTCACTGATATTTTTATGACAAAATATACATATTTATAATCTGAAATAAGCATAGAAATATTTTTTTTAGCTTCACATTTCATCCCGCGCACATTGCAGGGTAGGCAGAGGGAACTGCAGGAAACATACGAACCATTTTTTTATTTTTTTTATGGTAACGACAAGGCAAACGAGCGTTCGGGTCACCTGATGGCAA
>JAZFAU010000207.1:205000-225000 GCA_037178615.1 Dione vanillae
ATATGCAGGTAATCTTACAGTAAAACATTTTGTTTTAGTTTCAAGAAAAATTTAGATACCTATATAAGTAGAAATATTTTATTTTATCCATTCTTGCTTTTTATGCCTAGCCTAGACCCTTAGTTACGTGATTTCGATTCCGCACTAGCTCTACAGTACTTTGAGGTTATCGGAAAATTTCATATTACTAGGGTTATGTTCCTCTATCTCATATTGGTAAATAAACTTTTGTAATGCATGTAAGTTGTTTTGGCAACATATACTTAGTCCTGGTCGTACGCTTGCTATGTGTACAACGTGAATGGCTTAAAATAAAGACTGAAGTTTTAAATATCAATTTAGACAATATAAATTGATATTTTTATATTAATTGTGTTTTTAAGAGAATGTTAAATTTTGCGATCAGGATCTACAGTAACCGTATTAAAAAATTTAACATATGACATGATTCTCTTATTATCCTACAAGATGTTGGAGATCCATAAATAAGGAAATTGAGATAGAGAACCAGTCAAGAATCTCTGTTCCCCCCTTTTTCTCTCTGTCTCTCTCCACTTTACTCCACTCTCCAACCCTCTTACCACGATGGAGTCACAATAAAGTATGCGTTTGAATTATTTATTTGGAAAAATAGTTATGATACCTACAAGGTTAAAAACAATTTATTATTATGTCGTGAAATAACTTTATTAAGCTTTTGACAAGTCTAAAATATGTTTTGACAACATATAGTCAACTAAATAAAATATGACTTTTAAAGTTACATTAATAAACCTTTTAAAGTGTTAATCCACACTAAAGATAAAAAAATATTAAAAAAAATATTAAAAAAATTAACCCAGCGGGATTTTATCACGCGCATTTTGGAAAACAAGAGGTGCAGGTTGAAATTCCGCTTCGTTCAATTTACTACTACTAATTATACGTAATTAAAAATTATGATATTTAAAAATTGTTGCTGTGGCATCGCATCGCAATAACTTCAAGTTCAACAATGCATACTGCAATTACTGAACCTACAATCATTTACATTAAATATAGTTGCACTACAATGTGTCACGTGTTGTCATGCGATGTTTACACATGACACGTCCTAAAGTGAGAAAGCTTTAACCAAATGACAATTATAGATATCTAAATCGAATATATATATATATATATATATATATATATATATTATATATATATATATATATATATATATATATATATATATATATATATATATATATATATTATATATATATATATATATATATATATATATATATATATATATATATATATTATATATATATATATATATATATATATATATATATATATATATATATATATATATATATATATATATATATATATATATATATATATATATATATATATATATATATATATATATATATATATATATATATATATATATATATATATATATTATATATATATATATATATATATATATATATATATATATATATATATATATATATATATATATATATATATATATATATATATATATATATATATATATATATATATATATATATATATATATATATATATATATATATATATATATATATATATATATAGTTTTACTCCATCAAAACGTATATTTTTAAGTCTATAATTTATTTATAAGTCCATAATTTAAGGTTCTGACTTTAGGTAATTCAAGTTTATGTCTGTTTCTTAAGTTATGCCTGTTTGATTTTTGTGTAAATGTTATATTTGAATGAATACTTTTTAATTAAAATACACGTGTTGTAAATATATGTTTGATTTAGGTTCAACAATTTTGATTTTTTGTATAGTTCTATCGACGACATACATATATATGTAATGACACAATATGTCATTTTATTATTTTAAATTTGCCTCACATATATTGTCTGTGGCAGATGAAGCGGATTTGACAGATAGTAATTAATGGTGGATGTTAGAATGTATTGTTAAATGTAATATTATAACATTTTATAGACATCCTTCCTCCTAATTTACCACGCCCTGTTAACGTTACATGTATCTTAGGTTTAGTTTTTAGTCCATTTGTTATATTGTTCGCTAAGTTTACTGTAGATAATGATATTAAATTGTAATTGATTTTCCATTATCATTGTATATCTCATTATGTTTTTATTTTTCAATTTTTTATCTTTTCGTCTACTTTGAATTCTGCATTCGTGTTTTCTCTACTATACGTGACACTGGCAGAATATTTTGCGCAAAATCAAGCCATAATAAAAAATAAAAAAAAAAAAACATTTTATAGAAAGATTAACATAAAGATACTTGAGGATTCGATATCAGTAAACTTTAAATGTCGTTTCTTTGTATATTCAGGTAATGTTCTTAGTGAAACGATAATTATTGTAATATTGTTAAAAGCTTATTAAATAAAATAAATCTTTGTATTTTCAGAGAAACAATTTGTGGTTTATTTAGAAAATCCTCAACAATATCTTATAATATATAAACATATGTATATATGAATGAAAATCTTATAAATTATTAGAAATATAACAAATATAAGCTTTAGGCGACTTTCTAATTTTTCACCTCATCCTTCCTTCTTCACATCACTTGAATATGTAAATGAAATTAGATCTTTGTATACACAGTTATCTACATTAGGCACGAGCGGGATATAGTGTGTGTAAAGAAAACGTGGCGGTGGTAATTTTTGGATCGCGTGCTGCGATTTATAGTCGAATACAATACGTTACAAAGATATAGAGCTTTCGAAACTTATATATAGAGCTTTGGAATACTGTTATATGATAATGAAATATTAAATATTTATATTGGTATATTGATATTTATTTTTTGTTCAATTTACATGCTATTTTAGAGAACTTTTAAGTACTAAATTTCAACTTTATCAATTTGCAATTCAAAAAAATATTTAATTTTTTATAACATCTTTATTGTGAACATTTATTATTTATTTAGCATATGGAAGGACTGTACTGAAAGATAGTTTTTTATATCCCACTTACATTACTTTGAAGATGATTTATCTATGGGTTCACTAATGGCTGTGACATATAGGTTCACAATATTATAACATCCCTCCCAAAGCGATATATTAAAAATTCCCAAGGCAAAAACAAGTCCATTCCAATTTACAGTATCCTATTTTCTGTATTTAAAGAAATTTATCAAATATTGATTGATGGATGGATCAAAAAGCTTAAAGAATAAAAAAAGATTGTCATTTCCAGTCAGTAATGGATTTTATCCATACTTAACCTGTATTTCATCGTTTTCAGGTTATAGGTCAGTTCCGGTCGGGTAAAAGCATCGTCTAAGCATTGTTATTATCATAGTATGAAAAAAAAATGTTAAAGAATTAAGCATCTATGTCCATAAAATATATACAAGAAATCTATTGTGTTAATAAATAAAAAAACTGTAGACATTAATAAATTGTATTAAAAAACAAAATTGAATTAAAAATTTCATTAGGTATGTCTTATTTTTTCGGTAATAATTATTATGAACGCATATAATAGAATATATTTACTGTACATATTTATAATTTGCAAATTTTGAAAGTAAAACGCGGTGGAAAAACCTCAATGTCTCCCTGAAGCTCTCCTTGAGTATGCTTTATCTTTCTTACAGCAGATCAAGCAAACTTAACAAGATAAATTTCACAGTTGTTAACATGGCAGGGTAGGCAGAGGGAACTGTAGGTGCCATAGCAACCTAGTGTTAAGACCCTTTGTTGCTTAGTTAGTTTTCGTGGCATTGCGTGTTGAGTGGCGAAACTCAACGCCGTGCTATGCCTAGTTTCCAGAGCAAAGTGGAAATAAAAAAATTCATCTTCCCCGAGTGAGAATCGAACCCACAAACCGTCGCGTTTACAAAGACGATACAATATTTTCCTATGGTCCTCAGTATTTTGTTATAATTTTGATTATGTTCGTATTTTATTCTAAGATGCTAGTATTATATAGAATCTTATTCACTATATTTGCAGCATCATAGGTTGTTAAAGCGTTATCATGTTATATAAATATTATATAATATAACATATATTATATAATATTTATATAACATATATAATTTATTACGCACATCTAATATATATTTTAATTTTTACATACGCTTCGAACCGAGTAGAAATGTGCAGAGAAAACTAGTGATTTAACCCTATTGTCTTTTTTTTCCAATATAAACCCCACAAACCCCACAAACTTACCCCAAAAAATCCAACAGTCCAACAATATGACAACATATGCTATTATTATACAATTTTAATGTATCCATACGTAGGTACTGTGTCGTTTACATAAATAGATAATCTAACCTTCGTAATTACGTTTGTAATTCGTTATTACAAACGAAATTAACATGCCACGTGTAACTTCAAGGCTTACTAAATTGTGGAAAGTATAAATATGGAGCATCGAATAGGGAAAACCTATGAGTAAGTGCAGGATTTTCCCATAATTACTAGGATACCTAGAACTTAATCGATAAAAAATGTATTTTCGTTTGTCGATTTAAATCATATTTTAGGCTTTCAAGATAAAAATATATACCTGGATTGAATCACGTAAAGGTCAATGGATAAGAGAGGTCTAGTAAAATATCTCTTACTTCTTAGACATAGAATAGGCTAAGTAACCTTCTTATAAGAAAAATAGGGGATTGTGTACAATTATCATATATAATTGTAATGTAATCTTACGTAATAGGGAGCGTTACGTTTCATCCTGCGTAGTACGACATTCAATACATTGATAATTGTCGGTTTAAAATTTTTAGCAGCGTGAAAAAAGAAAATAATTGATTGCCGCTGAGACGGCATTAACCGCAACTACCTCGTTTGAAGTCACACGATGACCCACTACTGGGCCTCCATAGATAAAAAATAATTTATTAATAAACCTGGGAATATTTATAATATATTTGTATGTATAGGCTGTATAATATATAGTTTTAGCATATTATGATTTAAAAAGATCAACACTTAAGCTTTATGTAATCATCTATTTTCTATAGAAAGCAGTGTAGCTATTTTAAATACTTAGTAAATTGAACAAAAGAATTATGAAAGGTCGTTTTACACTGAGTTCCTTATTGTACATTACTGTATGAGGTAGACAGTGTATAGCTATAAAATATAAATATTAATATAATATATTTCATAAATCACATATCCTTTTATTATATTAACTACATTACGGTTAAACAATCTTCATAAAAAACATCCTGTAGGTCATGGGAAAAAGAAAACACACAAAAAAACCGAACGAAAAAAACCAAAGGTTGTTGGAACGCGACGGAAGTGAGGGGCGGATGCGATCACCGCAGCCTGCACAGTGCGCCATGCAGCCTCCATCGAATTGACTGGATTTACTATACTATACTGGATCTACTTTATCTATACTATCCATATATATCTCATGTAAGGGTTAAATTTACAACAGTTACTCATAAAAATATTACTTTCATTTCAATAACAAAAATAAATGTTATTAATTTAAAATTAAACTGAAAAATGTATAGGACCGTCGTGGCACAGAGGCGCAACGTCTGCCTGTAACGCGATGGTTTCTGGGTTCGATCCTCAGTCGGAGAAGATGGATTTTTCTATTTCCATTTTCTTCGCTCTGGCAAACCAGGCAAAACACGGCGTTGAGTTCCGCCACTCAACACGCAGTGCCTCAAAAAAAGGCGGAAGGCGGGGACGGAGAAAGCAGGGACTAAGTAACGGAGTGTCTAAACACAACACCAGGTTCCCATGGTCCCTGCAGTTCCCTCTGCCTACTCTGGCACGTGCGGGATAAAGCGTGAAGCTGAAAAACAAAAATAAATTATAGTACGATATACGCATTTAGTCACATTATTTGTAACAAAGCTTATTGTAAACAACTACTTTCTCTTTATATCACTTGCAGGTGCCCGTGACTTTACTCGCGTGTTTTCGACAATTGAGTCCTTACAAAAACTTGCCGGTGTTAACATTTTCCACCTTTAAATACCTTAAAGGCTCCATCATATATTTAAACCAAATCTTTTCTTTTTAAATTTGTCCAAGTAAATAAAATTAATAAGTTATTAGTAATACAATTTTTAATTTTACGCATTATTATTATTATTTGTATTTATACTATTTTTCTCCCGAATAATGGGGCAAATATTCCAGTTACACGGGTCAATGACCAAGTGTTTCTGGGGAGTGAAAAAGTCAGTCAGTCAGCTCATTATCAGATGCTAAAAACTTACGTACTATTCGACAGGTATTTTATTTTAATAGCAGCTTTTTGCATGGTGACGTATGTTCATTATTATTATTATTTGTTTATATATTTTTTCTCCCTTGCGGGGTATTTAGAGACTACTCACACGGGTCGTAACCAAGCGTAAGTAGTCAAATGTCCTATGTATTAAAGTGGAAGCGGATGATATAGATGAAGTGGTGAGGAATTTACGAGTAAGTCTGCAAGTATTTAATGTGATGGCTTTTTGAAGGGCGTAGCGGATATGAAGTGGAATTTCCAGTATATCTAAACTGTTTTTAAGGGTTTTGGGTATGACTCCAGTTGATGATATCACTATTGGAACTATATGGATGGTTTCTGCTCGCCATTGACGCTTTAATTCTATTGCCAAATCGAAAGTTATTGTAGTTTGCAAGTTATTATAATTTGCAAGTTATTTTATTATTATTATTTTAGCTTCACGCTTTATCCCGCACATAGCAGGGTAGGCAGAGAAAACTGCAGGAACTATACTATTCTATTTCCATTTTCTTCGCTCTGGTAAACTGGGCAAAGCGCGGAGTTGAGTTCCGCCACTCAACACGCAATGCCTGGAAAACGGCGGAAAGCGGGGATGGAGAAAGCAGGGTCTAAGCAACGGAGTGTCTTAACACTAGGTTCCCACGGTCCCTACAGTTCCCTCTGTCTACCCTGCGTGAAACTAAAAACAAATTTGAGTAAGGTGGTAAATTAATAAGTTTAGTCAATATTGCCAATGTAGGTAGAAGTGACTTGAAGTAAATTATCAAGCTCTATACGCAGGTATTAATGCTTGCTTTTTTAAGATTATTTAACTTTTTTTTATCATACATTCTCCTTTGTATGTTCTCCATTCAACGTGACATTGGCGAAGTGAATTGTGTTCAACTGGCACACTTGCAACGCCATGCATAAAAAGAAAAGTTTTTCTAGACAATTTTGCAGTATACATTAAGTGCAATAAATATCACTTTAAAGTATAATATATATAGCAACTATCCCTTTGCTTAACCAATTTATCAAGTTACTTAGAATTCTAAAAGCACTCATAGATGTAATAAAACTATTGTTAAATAGTCCATTGGGACCCACTCTTTAGTGAATGCGGTACTTAATTTTTAAATGAAACCGACGATATTGCAATATTTTTCGAAAACTAATATTTTACCATTTTCAGATAGATCTGCTAATTGAAAAATTCTGGGAAAACCAATTTGCTCTAATATTCATTTTCTACTATGAAATAGTTTTAATGTAACATTTCAATATAAATTATTAAATGTAAATAATATATATATATATATATATATATATATATATATATATATATATATATATATATATATATATATATATATATATAATATATATATATATATATATATATATATATATATATATATATATATATATATATATATATATACATATATATATATATATATATATATATATATATATATATATATATATATATATATATATATATATATATATATATATATATATATATATATATACATATATATATATATATATATATATATATATATATATATATAGATTTATATAGGACCGTCGTGGCGCAGAGGCGCAACGTCTGCCTGTAACGCGACGGTTACTGGGTTCGATCCCCAGTCGGAGAAGATGGATTTTTCTATTTCCATTTTCTTCGCTCTGGCAAACTAGGCAAAGCGCGGCGTTGAGTTCCGCCACTCAACACGCAATGCCTCGAAAACGGCGGAAAGTGGGGACGGAGTAAGCAGGGACTAAGTAACGGAGTGTCTTAACACTAGGTTCCTGCAGTTCCCTCTGCCTACCCTGCCATGTGCGGGATAAAGCGTGAAGCTAAAAAAAAAAAAAAAAAAAAAAAAAAAAAAAAAAAAAAAAAAAAATATATATATATATATATATATATATATATATATATATATATATATATATATATATATATATATATATATTATTTTAATGACAATATTTTAACATTTTTTCGTTTTTTTAAAAAGCTCATATAGTTATTACATTTAAGATGTTTATTTTTCTTTGTTATACTTAAATTCACTTTGAAATGTTTAAATTCTGATAATTATAAGGATTATTTATTTTTTATGTTCACTCCATGAAACTGTTCAAAAGTGGAAACTTTGTTGGCTCATGTAATTATTTTATATGTGTAAACTACTACTATTTATTGGGAAACAAACAGCATATACACATGTATATGCTGTTTGTTTCCCAATAAATAAATAAATGTTAAGTAATAGATTTATTTCAACGTAATCAAATTTGTCTTTGGTTTATATAAATTGACTATACAAATAAAAATTCAGTAACTGAAAAGACACCTCTGATATATTTGTTTATTTGATGTTTTTAGACTGATATACTTTTTAAGTGAGACTTATTAAATTGTAAGGCCATAGAATTATATAATTCTAATTATATAATTCTAATTTTACAATATCTAGAAATTCATAAAGTTATCGTGTGTATAAGCTGCGTCTTAACTCCGTTTTATCTTTTAATTATGGTATTATATTTTTACTTATATTAATTATATATGCTTTTAATTCGATTCGATTCCTGTTCCAAAGGACGATCTTTGCCTCGTTCTAGTAAAAAGTGCAAAAGTGCACTTTGCATTTCACTTTTAAAAAGTTATGTAATATAAAAAAATATTTTCAGTATATCACCTCAATATTTATTGTATTAGTTAAATACATATGTACAAACTCACGTAAATGTTACGTACGTTCGTACGCATATATATTGTATTTTTAAATTGCATTTTGAATTGTTTGATCTTCCCTCTATAGTTTTGCGTTTTGGGCATAGCCTGAAAGGAATCTGTTATAATGTTTTCTATGATAATATATGAAAACTACTTGTTTAATTAAACAATGAAATTTTTATCATACTACAGCGTATATTGTACCCTATCGAGTGTACACCTGCGGGTACAAAAATAGTCAACTTCCGACGAATATATAAGAAAAACGTGTGATCGTGACCAAGTAGCTCTAGCGACAGATGGCACTACCCAAAGTACCTATTATCAAAAACTATTTTACAAAATCGTTCAAAAAAATGTTTGCTTTCCAAATATTGCCCTTATTTCGTAGTAGTTAAGGGCTATGTGTGACGTATTGGTAAATATCTACTAACATTGTCAGGTTACAGTGTCAAGTTACAGGGCCCAGCATCCTGCGTGAGATGAGGTCTAATAACAATCTTGTTTATTGAAAACAAATATGACATTAACTAGTTCATTCAATCGTGAAGTAGCAGCTTGTAGGCTGTCATTGAACAGATTATATATGAATTGAACTTTGAAGAATTAAAGGCTTCCTTTTGATCACATTTTAGTTAATTACATGATTTTGATTAAATAGACTTTTTATATAATTATTATATATATCAGAATAAGTTTATTTGTTTGTATGTAGTAGCTCTTTAACTTTTTCTTTCAATAATAAAATCTTTGATTTTCACGATTTTCTATGTGGTATTGTCAATTTATCAAAGCATACTGTGGGCTAAATTTTTAAATGTTTGTATTAAGTTGGTATATCTTAATTTTTTTTATAGCTTCACGCTTTATCTCCTAAGCAGGGTAGGTGCAGGGAACCACGGAAAGTGTAGAAACCTAGTGTTACGACACTCCGTTCCTCGCTTTCCGCCTGTACGCATTGCGTATTTACGCTTTGCCATAGCGAAGAGAAATGAAATAATCCATCCTCTCAAAGTGGCAATCTTACATGTACTAGGGTAGGCAGAGAAACGATTATATACTACTTAGGTGAGTTTCATCAGAGTGATTCATCACCATCTAGTTTTGCATAGAAAAGTTAAGTTTTAACAAGTGAATGCTATTTCGTACAAAATAAAAGATACTATTACTAGAAACTCAGAGTTGATTATAGATGGCTGACATGTGACAAGTAATACGACTTGTGTGACGTATTGTCATTTTAATTATATATATGTTGTTTAAGTATTGAAAATAATGTACTCGTAGTTAGTAAAATTGTTAGATGAATCATTATGTATACAGAATTTAGACCATCTTTACGCAGTGGACAGCGTGAATACCATGTTTGTGGATTCGATTTTTATTCGAGAAAATTAATTATTATCTCTTTTCATATTAAGGGTTAATAATGATTTGCATAAATCATTAAAGTAAATAGGTAAATTATTTGTATGAATAAAAGTTTCTAAACAGTTTTTCACTTTTTTTTTTGCCTAGAAATCCAGAAGAAATGGAAATGAAAAAATCCATCTATCTTCCCCGAGTGATAATCGAATCCACAAACCGATGCGCTAACAGGCACATGCCGCGCCTCTGCGCCACGACGGTCCTTTCTTTTACTAGTGTGAACAAATGAAAATAATTCAATAAGTGGATATTGAATCCACACTTATTGCTCTATATCATAAGCTGTTGCAATGCTTATTGGACAGCTACGAATTTGTACTAAACATTTCAATTTTAAATTTTTTTTAGCTTCACATTTTATGCCGCACATGGCAGATTAGGCAGAAGGAACTCCAGGAACCATATGAACCTAGTGTTAAGACACTTTGTTGCTTAATCCCTGCTTTCTCCATCCCCGTTTTCCGCCTGTTTCGAGGCTTTGCGTGAAAATGGAAATAGAAAAATCCATATTCTCTGAGTGGGAATTGAACCCACAAACCGTCACGTTTACAGGCAGACGCTACGCCTCTACGCCACGACGGTTCCTTCAGTTTTAAAGGTATATCAAATAAATTAATTTTTATTTTTGTTTTTTGAAGGAACCAATTGTTAAAAATATTCCTTTCTCCGCTTTAGACCCTTAAAGGTCTTACGTGTTGAATAGCGGGATAGCTTTTGCCTAGTGACTTCTGCGTGGGAATCGAACCCAGAAACTGGACCATTATTTCACTTCATTTAATTATTATATTTTTATTTTATTAAATTACAAATGAAGCTCTTAAAATTTATTAACGCAGTGAAATGTCTCTAGTTGTTTTGTATAGTAACATTTTTAACATATTAAGTTGATCTTGACGTCGGAGGACGCTAGCTGTTGTAATCGAAGACTTCTGGCTCTGGTCTGCTATTGTGTTTGATTCTCCATTGATGAATAGATAATATTTTTTTTGCTTAAAGGTATCGTTTTAAATTCTATGTTATTAAACTGTGTAATATTTTTACATATTCAGATAGAAAATAAATGGAAGAACGAGAAGAATATAAAGAACTTAGAATTACATTTCTTGGATATTCAGTTTTAGTTTTATTTTAAGAAAATTAATTGCTCGACTTCAATTATACAAAAGCTTTCATAGAAAAAAGTAAATTAAATTTTAAATATGGACTTATATGCAATTTATAATCACTATTTTTTTAACCTTTTCTTTAATTTTCATATTAAATTTTTATAATATTAACTCATACCTTACAATAATATACTTGAAAATTTCATTAATATACTTTTACTTACAAGTTGAACTTCAAAGTAACTTTGTTTCCAATAAATTTACTTTTGCATTTTTCAATGTAAACTTTATTGTATAAAAGATATGGCTTCACTGTACGGGACATGAAACCTATATAGTATCTATACTGAATATTTTCATCTTTATTCTTGGAAAGCTTTAAAGACCTTCTAATACTTTACTTTTTGGTATTCATAGGTTTTCTTAAATCTGGATCAAATTCATTTAAAATATATAATGTACAATGCATGTAAATTAGGGCGGGAAAAATGAAAGATTTACATCGAAATTTATAGTTTATATTAGATTTATAATAAGATATGTAGTCTACAAAATTTCACAAATTTTCACAACGTTATTTGAACCTAAAGCGTCTACCCATTTTGTTATGAAAATAAAATTATCGAAATCACTGGATCTACGTACGACGGGGGCTGATTTTACGCAACCATTATTTTTTAAAATATAATCTAATAGGCAGTTTTTTTTATTCTCGCGTATCATAACATGAGTAAGTCAAAAACTAATAATGGTAAAAAAATAAAAAAATATCAATTCATAAAAGCAGCCCCCCGTTAAACCAAACAACAACGTCGTCCGATACAAATACAATTATATTTATTTTATTATCATTATATTTAACTAGAGTTATACAGAATAATGATCCTATGAAATATAATTATGCATTCTTTAAATTTATTCAATATAATAATAATAATAATACTTAATAAGTATCAATAGGTAATGAATAGTCAATGTCGTGCTACAAACTACAATAGTTTATAATAATAATATTAATGAATGAGTCGTATTATTTCTTTATCATTTATTACTTTAGATTTATTACTCGATATTAATCACTAAACGAGCAAACGGCAGCCTCGACCCGCGCTCGCGGCGCGGGCGCACATAATCACAAAAAAACATCGTCAACACATAAAATAATAATCAATAATAATAATCGTACAGATAAAAATCATTCATAAAAACATTACAATAAAAATCTAAACATTAAAACACACTTAAAACAAACATTATATTAATATTATTATAATCATAGTGTGTACGTATGTATAATATCATTTAAGCGAATATTCGTATAGTCAAAATAATGAGCATGGCGCGCGGGGCGGCGCGCGGGGCGGCGGGCGGCGGGGCGGCGCGGGCGGCATTACGCTACACTAGGCTACACCGCACTCGGCACTCGATACTCAATACTCAATACTCAATACTCAATACTCAAAACTCATTACCTATCAACAACACATTGGCTAGGCCGCTCCGCGCCGCGCGGTCCGGACCGGCCCCGCGCCGCCCGTCCCTCGCTTATTATATTATTACGATATCTTAATACTTTACGCTACTACGTTAGGTAAGCTTTATAAATTTTCGATTTCTCATTTACGCTATCAATAATAATAATTATACAACTTTTTTTAAATTTTATGCTTTTTTTCGAAATTCTATCGTAACCTCGACTCTCTCTGCGGCGACGAGCGCGGCGGACGCTCGACGACCTAATAAAAAACGTTCATAATAAGAAAATATATCGTGAGTAACTCTGCCGACTTACGATAGGTACGGCGCGGCGGACGGGCCGTGCCGGCGGGGCGCCGACTTTTGGCACCAGGATTTCGATTACGCGACTTTTTTTTTAAATATTTTCGTAACGATTTAAGTAAAAAAGGTCAGTTCCGCGTCGGCGGGAACGTGGCGGGCCGCGGCGCGCCTTACGAGAGGATGCGGATGGCCTGGTGCGCGGGCGACGCGCACGCTGGGCACGGCGCCGCCGCCGCCGCCAGCCGCTGCGCGCACTCCAGGCAGAACAGGTTGTGGCCGCACGGTACCAGCGCCGCCGCCACGCCGCGCTCGGCGCACACAGAGCAAGTGCGCGCGGGCGAGGCCGCGGGCGACGGCCGCGGCGGGCCCCCACGCCCATACGCCGCCCGCGCCCGGCGACTCGAACGACGGCGACTCGCCCAGCCCCTCGTCGCGCTCCGTGGATGACCAAATGCCGAGCAGGTCGCCAAGCCGGCCCGACGAGCCTCCCGACGAGCATGATCCAGCCGACGAGAAGGCCGCCTCCTGCTCGGGGCGCAGCAGCGAGGCCAGGCCGGCGCGATAGAGCTGCGCCAGCGGCTCGCCCTCCGCGCCCGCCACGGCGCCGGCGCCGGTAGCGCCACTGGCCGCGCCTGTGCGCAGCGCGATGTGCGCCTCGATCTCCTTGCGTGCCGCCTCCACGCTCTCCGGCAGGCCGGTGACCTCAAACACGGGCTCGCGCTCGCGCGACGGCGTCACGATGTAGGTGTGCGTAGTGTGCTGGATGCGCTTGATGGTGGCGCCCTTGGGCCCCACCACGAGGCCCACCACGCGGTAGGGCACGCGCACCTGCGCCGTGACGTGGCCGGGCGCGCCGGCGGGCGGAGGGGGCGCGGCGCCGCACTTGCGGGACGCGCGGATCTGTGAGAAGTGCTCGGCGGCGGAGAGGATCTCGCGCTTGGCGCGTGCGACGTCCTCCTTGCGGCCCGTCACCACGAACACGGGCTCCTCGCCGCGCACCGGTGTCTTTATATATGTGTTGGTCTTGGCGCGCAGTGCTTTGATTTTGCAACCTGAAACAATGAAAATATTTATGTAGCATTTGCACAAATAAACAAGGATACCTACTTCCTATATACTGACTTTCATTAATTATATTTTGAGATGTCAATGAAACAATTTACATTACATATTCCCGCATTATCTAAGTACTCTACATAGTACATTATGATAGCAAGCAATTGTAAATTTGCTCTAGTATTGTATTGTACGCTGCGAGACACGTAATTAGGATTACGAATCCTCCAATACGACACTGCCCCGTCAATGTGAGCACGGGGTGCAGCTTCCCGCGAGCGCGGCCGTTGCCATGCGGTAGATACGTCAATCGGCGGCTATGTGCCGTTGGGAGCACATGCTGGCGTTACGTTAAAATACGTTAATACAGTTCCTTAAAGTCTTCTATTCGATAACTAAACGAAAGTAATTACAGAGCTATTTCCGGTCATTTTACAATAAAAAGATTTCCAACCCTGTTATAAATATATATAATTATTTTCTTTTGCCCTAAATAAAAGAGGCCACGTGGTGAGCCGTTGTATCCCGTATCGACTCGTCGCTTTGTTGTACATCCGTCTCGCTCACGCCGCCCCACTGCGGCAAAACATGGTAGCGTAGCGTGCAGTGTCCTGTCCGAACGTATTCACGACCCCGTAATCAATATCGCACGCTTCCTGAAGACGTTTTTCTGTATAATATACTCTACTACTTTTTGCCTTAGAAGATTGTAAAATGATAAAGATTAAGAAGCTATACAGAGCTTACTTTTGTTACAGATTAACAAAATGGGTTAACTTTGATAGTTTTTTAATTATTATAATAATTACATTGATTTTAACTTAATGAAATAAAATATCATAGAACAAATGTAATGTTCAACATCGTTAATGTTTTAGGATTCGAATGTTAATACCGAGTTTAGGTTTATTCGCGATACATGACGTTGGCCACCCGCCAGATATGTTGTCGCTCGACAAATTAACACTGACCTGTTTTACTATGATTTGACTAAAAAGGAGAAAAGTAAACATATCTATAAAAAACTTACAAATCTATTAAACCTATTAAAAAATCTAATGGCTTTTTGGATCGCTTTTTAATTAGCAATGAAGCGAGAATAATATTTAAAGATTAACGCTTTATCAACTCAGTTTACAGGTTGTTCTGCGTAGAGCGGGGGCTCGGTTGAAAAATGTTGAATTATTTAGCACAAGGTTCAGCCTGTGTATTGTGGAGTGTAATAATGACTGCAGCGTCAAAGCTTTGGAGGCGTTTTAGTCGCGCCGTGGCTGACGGCACGTTCATTTGTATACCCCTGTTTTTTTGTTATTTACACATATTATAAATATTTTTATAAGAAAAAAGCAAGTTATTCATAACAAAACCTTGTATTTAATGAGAATATATAAATATCGACTGTTACGTCTTGTAAGAGTATCACATTTCGATGTTTCAGTAAAAAGACAAGAGGGCTTGTATAAGACAAATTTGTAATTCTCTCCCTCCTAGAACGAGATGTAATATATAATTGTCCCTTTCTGCAACCCTCACAGAAGCGATGGAATTTCCTTATAACAGTGCCTTGATCATTATAAATAGAATTCTTTAATATAGTCAAAATATAAGTATAGATGAAAGTTTTGATTGTTTTTATTATATCAATAGTTAAGTATGAATTTGATTTCACTTTTTAAAAATATTGGCAGGATTCATTAAAATATAAAATATATTTTTCATTCTATATACAAGGTATATAAAATATACATAAGTATACAGACAATAGACGATATAAAATCAAAAACACGCTCGACCCTTTACAAATGTGTAAATTATTATTCAAAAGAACAGGATTACACGCACACCGGAAAACTTGAGATGGTTTTGTTAAATATTTTCAGCTAAACTTGTACAATTTCAAATGAATAATCAAAGGACATCGTTTAATCACGTTTCAGAACAAGTAGAGCGGCCTAGATTTTATTTATGCTAAATGAAATGTATCATTAAATAAATTGTGTCTCTCATTAAGATCGCAAAGTTGAAAATACGCTGTGACAAGATTAAACAGTACCCCGCGTATTCAATTAAAATGCATGGCACCGACTGAAGTAGTCGTGCCGTAGAACCTAGTTCACCTACATCGTAGCGCGTAGCGGCCACTGCTCTCTACGCCGTAGAACCGGGTCACTGCGCCGCACGCTACGGACTTTTTATGATGTACTTTTTTCACCCCTTTTACTCACGCTGATTTTACGCTGGAATTTTTTTAACGTATACATATTTACTACACTTACTTGCTTTAATTTCTTATTTATAATTACAATATTATAGCAATAAATGAAGCTTGAATTTGCGCTAAATTATATAAAATGTTAAATATACAATTATCTTCATATAATCATAACGATGTAATCTAAAACAAAGTGATTTGAAACGTTATCTTCTGTTCACAGGAAATTTAACGTTAGGGCGGAGGACAATGAGACGTGGTGAAGATTTATGTTGCTTGCATGGGGTTTCAGCAAGTCTGAGCCTTATGGGGTTTTTATGTTATAAATGTAAAGATTACATATTCATATTATATATGTATTAATGATTACTATAAATACTTAATAAAAAATAAATACTAAAAAGGCTTTGTTTGTTTTTTTCCGCTGGTTTCTAAGGGAATTTAAATAGATGATCTATCTCGAGATTTTGTAACTAGACTATAGGCTGAACTCATTCAAAGTAATGAAATAGGATACAACTCAATACAGCTGCACGTTCCTAACTAGCTGTGTTTGATTAATCGACGGCGAACTTTTGATTAATTTCCCTTCAAATACAGTTGTTATTAAATTAATTAACCTTATAGTTAAATCTTATATATTATTATAATATATTATTAATAAATAATAATTAATAATATTAATAATAAAAATATATTTTAATTTTAACAATAAATTTAATTAAAAATATCTTCTCTTTGTAACAGGTATTTCCTGTAAGTCCCCGGAAATAGCGTCTCAGCTTTTTGTGCGACAGAAATAAAATGTCGTACGGTACATAGGAAGAGCAAGTAATATTTATAATAAAGTACCAGGATATCATGTCTAGCGAAGAGTATTACGCTCAGTGTAGAGACTAAAGTCCGTTACACATCTATATAAAGTTTATTATGTTATAAAACCTCGTGTCAGCTTGGTAAAAGAATATTATGTTATAACCAAATGTTGATGGGTTCTTAACATTTTTTATGTGCGTATAAGTATTAAAAACAAATTATAATGGAAAATGGAAATGTCATTTAGCTAATAGATTATGGGAGTATGTTTTTAGGCATTGTGAAATGTAGAATATATTTATTTATACATACTTTATTTATGCTCATGTATTACTCACTAAATTAAAATATATGATATATATATTTATGATAGTTATATATTTAAAATTATGTTATATATTTAAAGTTATGATAGTTATATATTTTTATGAATGTACATACATGTAAGAATGTGGTAAGTAATTATAATATTAATTATTTTTGTATGTCTGTACTATGTACCATTATGAATGAAGCTTTACAAGCATTAAGTTTCAAAAGACTACCAGGAGCAAAATGTATAAAGATAGACAACGCGGAATTTTCTATAAAATACCAGGCAAGCAGAAGTCGAAGAGAGTTCGCACCAGCGTAAAGTGGGGTAGCCAACTTAACGGGAAAGCGGAAGTGCCGAGTTTTCCCGCGCACCCTACATCTGTTACTATCCCTTTATAGCTACACTTCCGGCCCACAATGTAACCCAGTGAATGCGTTCATCTATTTTGTCCTTTTGAATAGTTTGAAATATATCTACATTGTGACGATGGTACAAAAACATTCCGCAACGATAATTTTTTTTCTACAAACTTTTGGACCCCGAAAAATGGAAATGTTTACCACTATTATTCCATCAGACATGGGAAAAACGCTTTTTTGTCGGTCATTTGGCACACAGCCAACCGTAACGTTTGCGCCATCAATGCGGCCGAGTTCGGTGAAAAATCTGAGGTCAACGCCTAATTATTTATAAGATTCTGAACTGATATAAGTGGGAAAACTTTACTTCAAAGGGTCGAAGGCGAAACGAGAATCTATTTTAAAATTACCTTTCAACTAATAATTACGATGCGTACAGTATTACATTTCCCGCGCAAAAATAGGATAGGAGCCGGCTTTTTAAATGGAGCGAAATGTCGCATGCGGTGTTTCAACGCGTACGAGCGGGAGCGGGCGGGGGCGGGCGGGGGTCGAGGGCAGGCGGGGGTGGGGCGAGGGTGCGGCGCCGCTGGGGCGCGTGCCGTCACCGATCGATACCGGTCAACGACCCGCGACCGGTGCATTGGCAACCCCTACCGCGTGCGAATTTAACCCACATTTTGAGGTAATTGCGCGAACCAGAAAATCATCGCGCAGGTCATGTCTGTGGTTATAGATCATTATTCTGCTTTAGTTTTTGTTGTAAAAATATATTTTTTAATCTATTACTTAAAACAGTCGAAATTATATTAAAACCCTAAATATTTTAATTTAATAATTAATGATTGATGCAACACTGATGTAATTAGGTTTAAAACGCATACAAAAGTACTATATAAAATACAAAAATCTCCAACGATCAAAATTAAGGTTAGCTCGTATAGGAAAACAGTTTTTCCTGGTGTTTCCCGCGGCCATTGCACCCGGCTTACATAACACCAGGGCTACAGCGGTGAAGAGGAGCTCGCACAGACGCAGGGACGTAAGTCCGCGACCTCCGCAATCTAAAACGCGCTCTACTCAGGTTACAATAGGCTTGTTATTTAAACGGCTCGCGGTTAAGCGACGCAATGATTAATGGTTGTGTCTTTAGGAGTGCGGCTAGAGGGGAGGCCGGGGTTGATCGAACTGAAATTGTTAGCGTTCAATGCCCACCTGACATACAATACTTTACAATTATTATTTGCATTAGTTTATCTTTCAAAATAATTTCAAAAACTATTTAAACGTTTAAATTCGTGTATGTTTCAAAAATGCACTCGCGGTCTATTTAGAAGCATGTTGAATTTAGGGCAGGAGACGTTCTTTGAGACTAGTTGATGTGCACATTGAAAATGCGGTCTTGAAATGAGTGCATCTAGGTCGAATTTGTAGTTGTAACCACTGAATAGTACTCTCTTACGCTTTTGATGAAGTGGCCGGGTTGGTACGTCCACTTAAGTAATTAGAGACCTTGTTTCGATGGTAATAAATGTTAATTTGGTTTGTGAACGAGTAAAGACTTGATGCTTTATGTGACCGGTGAGTGACACGTGGCATATCGAGATAGCTGCGCGAGTAGGAGGGAGTAGGCAGATGAGTACCTCGGGGTCGGCCGCCTGAAGTCGAGTAGACGTGTTTTCGAAGAAAGAGAAATGGTAAAACAAGTGGATATTTTAGTACGTTATTTTTTACGCTGCAGTGGCTGGTCTGTCGTGAATGATAACCAACTATCGACACTTTAAGTATTTACTATTTAAATAATTTAATTGTTACACAAGTAAACTTTTAACTAGCTTCTAGAATTCTCTTTCTTTTAAAAACACAACAAAAGCTCTAAGCGTTTATAGCTTTAGTTTTTATTTATGGCAATAGATGTTATAGATTATTTCGAT
>JAZFAU010000207.1:230000-360502 GCA_037178615.1 Dione vanillae
ATGGCTATTTCCGTACAATACAAATACATTATGTTCCAAAACTTAAATATTCTTAGACGAAACACGCACGCCCAAGATTGTTGACGTACGTTTAATGAGAAAACAACTTATAGTATTAATTATCTAAATTTAGTTTTATGTGATCGTTCTTATTATGGAGATTGGTTCAATGATCTCTTGGTTATGAATCAGGTGTGAAATTACGTACTTGCCTACGTACTGATGTCCAATTGGTCGTTATACAGCCGATAATGCGCTTTATTCACAACTAACATAAGATACATTATTATGTACAGCGTCAATAACTACTTGCTGTAAGATATTGTAATATTGGGTCAATATTCAATAACATAGAAAACAAGCGTAATAATGAACTTTTTTGATACAACTTAGGTTTTTAAGTTATATATGTTTAAAACGCCTATACTTAGCTTGTATAAAAATATTTACATGAAGTTAATTTCATGAATTATTAATAAAATATAGTAACGTACAAAGTAAAAAAATTCAAACACACGATCAACGCATTATTATTTATTACCCGGAGATATCTTACCAAGGCCAAGGTTGCCCTGAATTCGTCAAAATGCGCCAAACTCCGCGACGATAAGGCACGTTGTGTAGTCAAAATGTTCATACAACGTATACATAACTTGTAAAAACAATAGTTAATTACGTTTACGAGGTGGGTGAACGTATGTGGCCCGCTTGGCGAGACGCCAACTCTCACGGTGCCTAATCGTCAAAGCTCCTTATTGATCATAAACGCCTGGTAATTGTGAAACAGCTCGTTCCCTATTAATTTCTTACCTTTTTTACTTAGTAATCTTATTTTTGTAAGGAAAAATGGTGTCATATATGACACAGTAGTAGGTTAGCAACTTCTTTGTGTATTTCTTTCCATAAGTGGGGATCGCACCCTTAACTACGACGGCCTTCAAGTTATATTATAATTTATTTACCCGTTTTTTTATTAACGCAAAATGTACGATTCTCGATACACATGGACGCACGGTACGTACATTACAAATATTTGCAGTTTTTTCTACACTCAATGTGCTTTTGTAAATATTGTGTAATATTTCAAAAATTTTAGTTCGGGACCGGTAGTGTGATAGCGTTGCTCTTATCGGTTAATCAACCCGATGTAGGTACCCCGTATCTTACGTAAGGATGCATTTTTTGTACACTTCATAATATAAGTTATATGGATTTTAATGATATTTTTGGAACATTTACGGTCAGTATCAAATCGGGCAAGTTTTTTATACGCCGGCGAAATATCAAAGTTGTTTTAGGTATAGCAGCGGTAGTAAACGAGTCGACTGTCACGGTTTTTCCAAATAACAAGCCACAATGGTCTTATATGCCATGTAATGAAAGGTTACTATTGTATAGTTAGAATTTAGATAAATTGCAGACCGGTATTCGACCACCAAGATTACCTGTGAGATATTGCTGCCAAAAGTTTGTCTATGCGTTTCCGTCGCGACGACATACGTGAGGTCAATCCTAGAAGGTTACATAATATATGCGAATTCTGATGTTCAAGGAAATTGACATAAATGTTCACGACCAAATATTTACCTTATCTAAAATCATAATACGCCAACTTGGAACAATATTAAAGTTTTTTTGTCTTTTAAAGGTCTTTCAAGTACTTTGAACTTTTGGGAAGATACGCTATTTAAGTCGTTCGCAAACCATTTAAGTACAACACCTGTTGTACTTTTTTCTATCTCACAGGTTTTTCTAGTCTGGTTAACTTTGTCGTAGTATTTGTCTTAAATAAATTGTCTTTCACATAGATCGAGAAAAGGTGACCGTCTTTAAAGCGGCATCTAGCAATATTTAACACTTCACTCTTAAAAATATCTATATATAAAAATTACTATATACATAATTGGACACGTGACAGGCATTGTTATTATTTCATAGTGTTTTTTTATTATTTCATAGTATGTATTCATCAAAAATTAGAAGTAGGAGCAACGTACCTTAAATGATTATATTTAGGAGATCACTGCGTTACAGTGCTTTGACATCTGGTCCGTGAACCCACCTCGGCCTTTATAGTTTCTGCTCGAATTATCTCTAATATTCGTGAAAAATATTTTGTAATCTTTAAAATAATATGCTAGGTACATAATATTTTACTTTTGAATTGAATTCTTACCGAATATATAGCTAATTGTACATTTAAAAATATAAAATGGCTTCTTATTTATTTTTATTCGACAGAAGCGTTAACAAAAGGCGTCATCAAGATATATTTTCATTATCTTGAGGTCCTTAGTTAAGTTTCTTTTGAAGTATTCACGCGGGACGTACTACGACCTTGAGTTCCAACGACCCTGACCGTTTACGTTAACACACGTTGGAATTGCGAGTCTACAACTTGAGCTTAGCGAATTTGTTTAAATTATTGAATTAGATGAACAAACTGTGTTAAAGATACCTAAAACTTATACACACGAGGCTTGCACTGTTTGCAAATTATTCAAAGTAAAAATTTTACATTTAAATTATACTATTAGATGATTTAAAAACGAATGGAGTAGCTTCCGCTAACGACGTTACAATATTAAGTTACAGTTTGCAGCCTGACCTTAATACAAGTATTGTATACGTATTTCATCATTAAATGACGAGTAACAAAGAAGGAGCTTCAAAAATTGTAAAGGTGTACAATATTCGCCGTATAATGGCGGTGACTGAGTATTTGTTGTGCAAACTTCTGAGACGCTTCGTTCATTGTTGGTTCAGGGACCACCCTCTTATTTATTATCGAGACAGACGTGTAAGAAGTATACACAATGTGCACACTACATCTTTATTTAAAATCTCTTGATTTTATCTTACTATATGATATATGTTACATAGTATATCACATATGAATACGTTTATTTTTTAAGAACGCCATATTTGATTGTCTTTTTACAATTTTTTTGTTGCCATAACTTAATTTAATGTAGAATATTCTTTTGTTGAACTTTCCTTAATACTAAAATACTAATTATTATGTAAAAATAAACAATTTACTTGATATTAACTAAGTGTACATAGAGCTTTAGTGGCCGAAAGCTCTGAGCGCTTGTAATTTGCAAATATCATTAAATAGGACAAAGGGCGCGCCCGGCTCACATGTGGGGACGTGGAGACGTTGAGACGACACACTTTCATATGAACTCGTTGAGAAATATTAAACTTATAACTAATTGTTAGTAGCGTTGTTCTAATGTGTTACACTAATTATTGTACATTTGCTACTATTATTCGTTTTTATAGTAATAATTAGGTTTAAATATACCATATTATATATATTTTAAAAAATAATAACAAAAATTGTTATTAGTGTTGCCATTACATTAGTTCTTATTAATATATAAATTTTATAATATAAAACATAATATTTGGTTATATTGAAAACATAAAAAAACTTTAAGAAATTTCTATATTTAGATGTATTATTGTAACAATTAATGGGTACTTGTTCAAAAATATATTTATATTGTATTTTGTTTTTGATTGATCCCAAAATAAAATTCGAATGGTTTTTTTAATAAAATCCCGTAGTCGAGCCCGATGGCGTGTGTGGGTTGTGAACAAAGGGACTCCTACCTCCTCCTACTGTCAAATATATAAACTTCCTTTGTAGTCTGCTGTTAAACACATATACCATCTGCATCCTTCTTTATAAAAAAGGAAAATATTCATAAAAATGATATTATATATATTTACAATTAATTTTTTCATCGTTCAACTTTTAACATGACTTTGCAATGTAGAACAATTTTAAGTGATTTCAAGGAACGGTTCCAATTACTATTTACAACACGTATGCCATCATTACCCATAATTATATGCCATTCACTTCCTCACAACTTAAGAACGAAATTTAATATCTCTTAAATCCAATTGTGATTTACGCATACGCGGTAACATTATCGTGTGTTGTTTTATACGTGTTAATATTGTTAAAGGTCAGCTCTAAAGGATAATATTTCACGTAAATAAAGTTATACGAAAAAATACTTCGTGCCACCGTGACAAAGGTGGAGTTGAAATTATAATGACACGCGTTGCAATATGGCGAAATCTGAGCTGAAAAATGTTAATAAACCCTCGATTACCTATATAACAAAAGATTTTTAGTCTACGTTTTATCTGAAGCTGTTACTATAAATATTTTGGTTCGTTACACGTAATATGTGATTTACGCGTAGGTTGTGAAGTATACTATTAAACACTATTGAGATAGGTTAGGCATTCGTGAAAGCTTTTAACATGACAGACGATCTGTAATATTTGAATGACGTATTGCTTAATAAGTTTCAGAAATATTGCGCTCACAGTGCAGACGGGACCTGTGTCTAATCTAAAGTTGGCGCCTGCGACGGCGATAGAAATAACAGAGCTAGTAGAAATGTCGATGTACAAGCTTTTTGTAATGTATTGGCGATCGCTTCGCGTACATTTCGTAATACACGCGTACTGAACCACACTACTTCCTGGCTAGATGGCGTGATTAGATTGTTTACTATAAAAGTCTTATACAGTATAGAATTGTTTACAAACAGTTTCGCGGCTACAGTCTGCCCTCACAGTATGTAGCCGTCGTCCTCTTCAAATAAACCTTTTGCCTTTCGATTGCGTTTTATTCAAAAGACCTGTACAAACCAAATCAAATAATCGATTGTTATTTCTGGCAGCTAAGTGTCAAAAGTTTTTGCTGCCCGGTCATTATGACGGGTCGAAATTGCATCGATCGTTGCGGTTCGGGCCCGTTTGAAACGAACACTCAATTAATTTTGGATTTGATTTGACAGCTCCAAATTACATACAGATAATCGCAGGTACGTCCAAGGATATCGGCAGAATAATGTAATTAGCAACAGTCTAAATATTGAAGCTTTTATTTGTCGACGTATCGGGCGAGAAAATTGCAAAGGTCGCGTTACATTGCCGGTTTTTATTGATTTTTAGACCAGTTTCGTGTGGAGAGACGGTAATGTAAAAGGTCAGCGAGTCTTATAGAGACGATGACGAATGTGAGGGGTTGTTGAACGCGGCGTCTATTTCGGAGCGACTAAATGCGGCGGCGCTCACCGAGTGACATTTCGTCGGGCTAGGTGCATCCGAGCCTACTATCAAAATACTATACATACTTTAGATCATTAGCCACTGAATTGAATTATTGTAATCTTACTCTCTATATAATATATAGACAAAAATCCTAATAAGACTTATGAATGAATCGTAAATGCTAAGTAATGCTCAAAAATTAATTCGCAGACAACGCCTTGTTACGGAACGTCGCGCCGAGAAGCCCAAAAAGTTTTGTGCGACTTCTGCATTTCAATAATCCGATGTTTGATCGAAAACGTTCTTCACAAAACAGGAACATTCCAAGGCGATATGTAACGTATCTTGAAAACAATTCAAACCACGACGCGTAACAAATTATATTAAGCTGTGAAATAATTAGTCTGATCGTTATAATAAGTAAACGCACGAACTAATCGTTATGTATTTCGATCTGGGTTCATATTTTGAAGGTCTCCAACGTCTGAGGCCACGTTTCTACATCATCCTTGAAACTCATATTGCCTTTATTATACTATAAGTATTAAAATATTTATATCTATACATTTCTTAACAAGTTACATATATTTATTGTGAGTAAATAAATCATTTGTTAAAGAATGGTCGGCCAATAAAAGTAAAAGATCGCAAGAAGGACCATTTAACAATGACCTACAAGCTAAGGTTCGGAGCAAGTTTTTAGCCGTCAAATCGACTGTAGAACGGCCCATTAAGCAAAATTGATACAGATCGAGACCGCTGGGATTTGGTTTCGAACATTTTAATTAGGGTGCAGCTGCAAGCGATAGAGTTTCGCGGACAAAAAATTTGGAATCTTCCAATTGTAAAAGAAACAACAAAGGTACTACGGCGAAAATATACTTAGCAAGAAAGTTAGGAAACGCTTTGTTTAAGACCGTGGCAAGTATTTACTTCTTTACATATATCTTTTTTAGCTTCGCGCTTTATTCCGCATACAGCAGGCTAGGCATAGGGGACTGCAGGAGCCTAGTGTTAAGACACTTTGTTCTCTGCTTTCTACCTTTTTTGAGGCATTACCTGTTGAGTGACTTAACTCAACGCTGCGCCTGTTTTGTTGCCGGAACGAAGAGAATGTAAAAGAAAAAAATGCTTTCTTTACGAGTAGGAATCGAACTCACGAACCGTCGCGTTTACAGGCAGACGCTACTTCTCAGCGCCACCACGGTCCCCAAGTAGCTGGTATTTTATTGGTTATATTGAAGTTTAAGTTACAATAGATAAACGTTTCAAATTGGACTATAGAAAACTGTTTGTTAAAGAAAACATATGTAATAATAAATGCAAAAAAAAATTACAAAAAATTCACTTATCTATGTATGTACAAGGTACCTAGAATCGTTATATGAATACCCCTTTCATATTAAAAGCAGACCCAGATTTGTATGAAACAATGTTTTCATTTCTCGTGCGGTCAGAACTCTAGTTGCTACAAAATAAAACCATGTCATGTTATATTTTCAGGGTTACAATTCACGTTAGAACATTTTTATTTTATCTACCTGTAGTGTATGTGTATTTATAATGTTTAGTTTCTTTGTGACAGTCTATTATTAGAATAAAAGGAGTTTTTAAGGATTTAGATTTTATCTATGGAGGATTTTAATATATGTTGGGTCCGAAAAATACATATTCATTTCTAATTACGTATTATAAAATATATAAAAAGGTCACAAAAACATAATTAATATAAATATTGACATTTATTTTAACGAAATTGTCGGGTCATTGAACGCAGAATGACCTAACCACCAGGATATCTAACGTTTACGAGATCTTTCGCACGCATCGAGCAAGTCATCGCAATGATTCAATAAAATAGAATCAAAACCTATTTGCGTGTTGAAGGTTTATCAGATACAATGTTAACGAACTTTACTATTAATGTGTGAAAAAATGTTATTAGCCACACTAAATATATTTATTGTATCCAATTAAATTCAAGTATAATTATATACGTTATAATACGTTAGCTTAACTGGGCCAAACAACTACTAGGCAAGCTAATATAATAAGTAAAAGCTCTGTCAAAATAAGCTTTCATTTTTACTCGTCCTCGCATTCTATTCAGGTTGGGCGTCACTTTTTCTTTCATTGCAACTAGATGCCGATCCGCCTTGACCTTCGGCGCGATCGGGCGCTCCGGCCGTTCACCCGTAAGCCTTCCGCAAATTATAACATTCTGTAATTGTTACTCGGCCCTAGCCTGTCCTGCCCACAAACGCGTCCCATATAGAATAAGCGTCCAAAAATATAACTACTGGAAAAACGATCCAGATTTCTTATCTGTTATGTCAGCGTAAATATTTGTACGAGATAACAAAATTTTCAGGTTAACAGCATTAAGGTTTTATTTTCTTGATATGTATGATTATTTATTGTGCAATAAATCCAAGTAGATTTTTTTATTTAGAAAAAAATGTTATTAGCTGTAATATTAATATCTAAAGCTAATTTTGTCGCTCAACCAAATTATAATACTATGAACTTTAAATTTATTATTCTAATGAATGTATTTTTTATTATACCTACTGGTATTTAGAAACGTCTATTACCATATGTACGTACATATCAAATATTCGTTTACTTTAAGTTCTCAGCTATTATGTACTCATAAGAAAATAAGCGCGCTATTATAACTTAGAAAATTCTAGAAGATATATTATACAAGTATAAAACAAAACCGAACACGTGTTACCAAGTTTAAGCCGTGACGAAGTCGCAACACGTTTGTCGAATAAGTGGCATTAGCTCAGTGTTTAGTTTTACGATATCAATTACAATTTCAGGTAACATTCTCAAGTCCTAGTAGAGAGAGGGAAATGGCTGCAAATGAGGTGGAACCGTGCGCCTGCGCCTGCGCAGCACACGCGCATGTCCGCGTCTTAAGGGGCGCCTCCAGCCGTGACGCCAGTTTCCGTTCGACACACGGCTCGCTTTTATCACTAACTTTGAATTATATTTATGTGTGTCTCAAATATATCATTATATTATGTTTATTTATTTTACGCCTACAAGTAGTTTTATTACGTCTGTGCTATGTATACGTGTAATTAAACGTGATTAATTGTGTAATAATTTAGTAATAACAATAGTAAATTGGGTAATTTTTTTTAATAGTTATCTATTTAATTAGACACTAACTGTTTATATGCATTCATAGAAATGCAACTCCCTATTTCTAGCACGTTATCTGCGAGGGCCGTGTGACGCCTTGTTGAACATACTTGTATTATCGTGCGTTAACGGCGCACACATGAATGGTGTACAACATGTGAGCGTACACGATTCATTCAATTTGTTTACCGCTGAGCACCGCGACGCCCGGTCAAGGGCGCCGTCCATCGCCCGCTCGTAACCCACCCAAATTGTCAACCTTCTTACTTAAGTAGTTATGTACGCTAAACAATATTAATTGTCCTTTTTCCGGTTCACAGTGTCGTGTACAAGCTTTTTATTTTTAAATTAAGATATCTTGATGAGGGTTGCTGAGATAATTATGTGATAATGTAAGTGTTTTAAAGAAAGTCTTATTGACGTTATCTTTGCATTATGAAATTAAGAATTTAAAAAAGTAATGTGGATTTTAATATGTACTTTCGTTTTATTTCATCTTTAAATCAGTACTTACCAATTCATTAAACATATTGGAATGAAGGTTCCATTCATTTTTTGAGAGATCTAATACGGATTTCATATAAATTTGAGTAGTAATTAATTTGTTAACGGCAGCGGGCAGCGGCGTCGATAAAGGCCACATGTTGCCACCACGTGGTCCCCAAGACCTTGCCGCGGACCACCAACTCTTAGGTCGTTTACTCCAATTACGCAACACCCGTGTAACAAGTCGCTATATAATCGGCGGAATTTTTATTGACTAATTATTCGCCATTTTTTATAAGCGGTGAAGTCAGCGGATATTGCTAAATATTCAAGCAGTGTATCATTCGAGGCTAACGCTAACAATAACGTACAAAAAACTGACCATTGAATTATCTCACGTCGATATCTAATGTTCTAAAATGAGCAGGGGATGCGCGGAGTCGCGGGTCTTTACTGTACGGGTGAGAAATGGTTTAGACTGTGATGTCGGAGGCTGCGCGATGCAACCACATTCCAAGACGATGACTCGCCCGCCGGACCTCCATTGTCAGTTTTTCTCGCGCTCAAGCATAGTATGGAAAGACATGCGTAATTTAGATTTAACTACATTTGTTCGAGGCGAGGGTAAACAAGTCATCGACGAACGTCACGAGTCGGCGTGGAGTCAACGCCCAGACGGATTAAAGGGCCGATTAACGAGCTGTTTAATTTATAACCGGAATAATAAAAGCTCACGTTAGGATTGCCGTCAACGAAGGCGCTTCTAACCATAAGTCATAACTGAAATGTCAACAATAAGTACGGCACAATCGCTGTCTCGCCTCGTATACTATGCATTAATTATTTTTTATTTATTAAGCGGCCGACTGATGTCACTACGGTGTAGTATTTTCGTTTATAGTTTACTTTTGCGCAACCTTCTCGACTCGACTTTCGATTTCGTACAAACGTTATAGCCGATATTAAGCAGACGGACGATAAGTATATAAGTGAACGTCGAAACCTGTCGGTCCAGTCGAAAACTGTAATTATGTTAACGAGGCATATGGCCACGTGGTTGATTTTATAACCCGAAACTAAATTGTATCCTGTACCAATTTACATTCAGATCGTGGAGCACGTAACTGACTTTCATAAGTAAGCATCTGCTCGATGGAACTGATAAAAGTTATCGAGACCGGAAAACTCGGTAAGATTCGCCGGTGAGGTACGCGGCGGGGAGCAGGGGAGCGTGACAGATAACGACTTACACAACGGGCTGCGCGGCCAAGGTCGCAGCAGATGTGGGAAGCACAGGCACGCCGTTCACGGCTTATCTGGGCGAATGTTTGCCGACCACAAATAAGCAGCGCGATGGGCCGCCGTACCGCGCCGCACTCCGGCCCGCGATGTTTATTAGGTGTGAATGTACCCGGCAGCGCGCCGTGAGAACTACTACGCTCCTAATACGTAGTGTATTCGGAGCGACTGCGCGATAACAGAACACGTGGCGATCGAGGTTAACAATTACGAGTACAGTGCGTCGACTGTGTCGTATCGGAAACGAATTATCATTTTGAAATAATATCATTTCGGTATTCGGAACATCAGAATACATTCTTAACGCGTCGTTAAGTAAGACGTACTCCCTGAGACCCACCGATAAAAAGTTCACGCGCTCTCGGCAGGGGGCGAGGGCACGCTGACTAACACACCGAAAACACTATTATTTATTTTTAATTATGTTAATGCTCGTATGATTATTTACTTTCGTTATAAGCTGATTGTACTTAAGTTTCTTTTTAAGATATCTATAAATAGATAATAGCTACTTGTCGCAGTCTGACCAAGCGAAATCATCGATGGTCGAGAGGAATGCGGTCACAGGCAGTAGGTCAGCGCACTCGCACTCGCTGGGAGCGCGTCCTCCGCCGGCATCCCTCTCCCGAAGGCCGCCATTCATAATTGAAATGACATCAACCGCGTGGGAACCTACAAATGCCAAATCGAGCGACCGGTCGGACGAGCGGATTTCATTACAAGATCGTTGATTGATATTAGCGAAGCGACACTCGCGCAAACTGTTCATAAACAACGAAACCGAAAGCAGCGGGGATAGCGTCAACAAAAAGACGAAAACGCGCAGACGATCGCGATGCGTCAGCGCAATGCACTTCTCCCGTCCCTGTCGACCGCGGCCCGGCGCGTCGTCCCTGTCGCGCCGCCTCCCGCCTCGCGCCTCGCACCTCGCGCGTCGCGCATCACGCGTTTGAGGAAGTGCGTATCGCACTTACGGGATCGCTCTATAACTGGCTGCCACTTTGCATCGCTTTGCATCGCATACCGAACGGATTAGAAGTCGAAGGTTTAGGCGAAAGGAATCGATCAGCGAGCGCGCGCGTGTGGCCGCGACGTTAGCCCCATAACAATGAGTGATAGTGCAGCCGTCTCTTTCGCGGCGGACCTTGTCGTGCTGTTGCTCCGGTCAGGTTCAATATCCCAGACCTTGGGCCGATCGAGAGTACCCGCAATGGCCAGTTGAAACTAGTTACCTATACTTACCACCTGCGATAATTTATAATTTACCAGCTATATTTAGTTTCTTATTGGAAATAAAACAAGACAATCGTTGGTTTGGTGACGACTTTATTTAAAGTTAAAGACACCAACGAATGGTGTCTTTGGTCGGTAGACTGAATGCTATGACGGTGTCACGTTTTGACGTATACGACTATACATAAAAATCGGCCTTTTATGATTTCACTACCAGGAAAACTAATGAAGCGTCGGTGGTCGGCGCCGCGCCGCGGCTCTCGATCCGCCTCAAATATACAAGCGGCCAATTAGATGTCGGACGCATTGCTAAAATATAAATATTAGTAGAACCGACAAAGGTTTTTAATCACCGATCTCGATTCGTTTTGTTCCTTTTGCGGTCCGAAATTACAGGCTGCGAGTTCGCTCACCCCGACCGCCGCGCTTAGGGCAACTATGCCCTCGTGGATCGTGTGAAAAATTACCCGAGATTTGCTCTTATTTCACCTTATAAGTGGAATTCAATAGGTATAATTTTTGCATCCGGCTGCATGTTATATGTAAAGGTGGCATTATGAGAATAAGATACTACGAACCGATGGTCGAGGCGATGCTTCGCGTGCTCGGCTGCTGTCGCACTAGTATAGATTGTTTTATTAAAAAAAATGAAAACGAAAGCGACGTGCTGCGAGCGGAGCACATCTCAGTGCGCCAAGGTTACGTAGTAGGGGCGGCGACCGGCGCGGCGCGGCGAGACGGCTATGACGTCACGGGCGCCGGAAACGCTTGTCCGCCTCATAGTTACGGTTACATTTTGAGTTTAGAAGAAAGTGTTCCATGCCGCGTGGGCTAGGTCAGTTTGCTGCATTGCTAGTGGCTTATGAAGAGTGACGAGTCACGGTGGCCCCAGCGCCAGTCACTTTCGATAGCAGATAGCGCAAGCCAGTTGTTTATTTTCATATGATTGTTTAGTGAACACATAAAAATTGTGAACAATTGCTCACCGAAAAACGTGGGACCGTCTTTAAAGAAAGTTGGTGACCTCGCCCCGTCAGATATTCCACTCGATAAACATATTAATTGGTGGCGTCACTGCATTTTCGGATGAGATATCAGTTTCTTTTTGTATAAATTTAACTTACTGGATTTATGAAGTGGTCCGCTGAGCGAGATTACAAAGATAACCTACCGATGAATTACACTCGAGTATGCGGGGATATTTACCTGCGAACAAATAAAAAAAAACATTAATAACTACATCGCAACTATAAAACCATTCAAGTAACATTTTTACTGCACAGACGCAATAAAATAAATGTAAACGACAATCTCAATACAACTTCTTTTATCAGAAAACAAACAATTGACTATTATTATCGATTTTGTTCGTTCTATTTATAATGAGAACTGCGAATAAGTTTTTAAAAAAAAATAAAAATATTCTGGGACTTTTCTTTAAGTTCTCCAAAGTTTCAAATACAATTAAAAATGTTAATTTATATAATCTATATTTCATTCCACATTATAAAAACTAAGTGAATATCGATAAAAATCGATTTTTCAGTAACTTAGTTTTTAGAGTGTGCAATTCGTAAATAACACAGTATTGTAAACATATGGTGCAAAAGTATGCATTCCAAACGCCACGTAGCCGTGTTAAATGTTTATGAAATCTCGTTTTACGTTTCGGACAATCGAGATGACGTCCAATAAGTATTGTTGTGTCTTACAGCATTCTTATTCTTGTACGACGTAATTAAGAAGTTAAGAAAGTTACTTTTCAAAGTATTCTAAAAACAAGAAACTGAAAGCTTTTGTGTTGCATGTGGAAACAATAAAGCTACTTACTTTCAATAAGCTTTACACAAGTTGTTGATTTTAAAAAAATATATTAAAAATGTTACTGGCAGCTTTGTGTCATAGTAGAACTATTATGTTATACTACATTAGTATAAGTAAAAATAAATGTAATTTATCAAGCTCTATTATATTTCAAGTAATAGGTATTATACACCATTATACGGTATGAATAATAAAGAAGCGCTCCACTAAACGCTGATGAATATTGAAGAACCGAAAGGGATGCGTCAGCAACGTTTAAAGACATCAAAGATTAAAAAATACGCTTAAAATTATAGTGCGATTAAAGTTAATCGCCTTACTAGCTCTATGCAGATTTTGATGAGAAAACAATATACCTAATAATATATCTCAAAGGTCTCATTGTAACTCTATAAAATATGTTAAAAGAAATGCATTCCTTTGAATTCAATTAAAAATGAAATATTCGCTTGTTATAAGACAAACATTCTATAACTTGTAAAACGTTTCGTTTATAGAACAATTATAGATATATTTAACAACTGCTATTGTTGTAAGTTGTATTTTATATATAAAAGTGGGCACGACATGTTTAAATAGGCGTCTCGGGCGTTCGCGTTTCCGATAGGCGAGTGACGCAGGCCAACGTATGGCGAATACAAAGTGAGTCACGGTGTGCCCGGCTTCGAATTAAACTCTAGGCCTCCAGCTAGAACATTCTATTCATATTTAACGGCCATCTTAGTCCCTATGCCACTAATTTATACATTGCCAACATATTTGCTTTATAAACACGCGGGTCTCGGCCTTTCAATGTTGACCGGCTTTGTTAAATCGCTATTATAATATACATATATGAATGGATTTTAAACTTAATACGCACTTACGCAACTAGTTTTCTTATCAAAAATTTATACAGTAATTATAATAATTATAAATATTTTATGACTTGTAAGAAAAGTAGGAAGTCATAACGACCAGTTTAAATATTAATTAATTGAAATGTAAAAAAGACCAACGAGCATTTGTATTTATTTTTATAGTTTGGTTCAAGTCTATTTTATTCCGCGTTCGCCTCGACTTTGCGCAAGCTTTCGAGACGAGCGAGGCGTACTGAGTGATGCATTACCCAATATCGTTTTCTGGTGAACCGTTTAAAGTTTTAATGTGTGATAAAAAATAATGAACGAATTCTCGTCAGTTGTCATTATCGTGCGAGACATAATTCAACGTACCGAAGGCAGTAAAATGAAATTAAGAGCACGTAAAGATTAATACAGGCGTAAGTCTTGCCGACTTCAATTAGATTTCGCGAAAGGCGAACAATAAGAAGTAAAATCTACTCTTTTACGACCTCTCTGTCAGGCGTCGGTCAGTTTGAGATGATCGTAAAATCAGGAATGCAACGGGGCTGACGCTAAAAGGCCAAAAAGCAACTTATCGAATCGCCCGTACTCTGCGAAACGGCCGAAGCGAATTCGGACGGGGTGGTTTATTGCGCCGGAAGTAGGTCACACGCGTTCAACCGTCGATACATTGGTTAGACAAACCTTATGGAGACGTCGCGACGCCAAGATATCTACGGAAGGTATAGAGTTTCGTTGGTTTATTTAATACGCAATTTGCGTGGGAAACGGCGCGAGACATCTATTATATATGCGGACGGCTCTTCTAGATCGATTCAGTGCAAATTTTGATTTGAAAACATCGAATTCGCAGGCATCCGTTGCAGTATACTCGCGGAATGCAAAGCGGAATCTGGCTTGGTCCCTGGTGCGGATTCCCAGACGTCGGCGACGGCAACACAAAAAGCGGTCGCTTGGACCACCTTATAAATTATGAGCTCCAGTTGGGTTATTAGTTGTCGAAATGACACGACTGTGGTGCAGCGCCGAACGTGACGCGCCTCGCGACTTTACCGTTACACCCTTCAAAACATTAGAGATATAAAAGGCGAAAAGGCTTTTTGTTTGTATTCAATTAAATAAAAACGATTTAAAAATAACTTACATCTTAGATGATAAAGTACCAAGAATTTAAAAGTTAACTTGTTGATTCTATAAAGATCTGACGTAGTAACATTGTTATCGAATGACATATTGAACCGCCCGGAAAGCAATAAGTCAACGACTTGCCAATAAAATGAATGGAGCCCCTTGAGCCCTTGCACTTTATGCTGATTATTATATTAGTAATCGACATTACATAAACAATGTCGGTACACGATAACTTCGTGTTTCCGTTTTAAATTTTGTAGCCTAAGGATATTTAATTTGCCACATATAAAATCAATTTAGTTATTTTTGTTAAACTATCCCAAAATATGTAAATGAAATCAAAACAAGTAATAAATAATTCCATTAGTTTTTGCGTGACTCGATCAGACCTCGCTATATTTCTTGATTACACCACACATACAAACACACACATACACATGTATATATATATATATATATATATATATATATATATATATATATATATATATATATATATATATATATGTATATATATATATATATATATATATATATATATATATATATATATATATATATATATATATATATATATATATATATATATATATATATATATATATATATATATATATATATATATATATATATATATATATATATATATATATATATATATATATATATATATATATATATATATATATATATATATATATATATATATATATATATATATATATATATAATAGTTTGTGATTTAGTATTTAATGTAACAAGTGATAAATAACAAGGAGTATTTAACGTCAAAACCTAAGATAAAGTATATTTATGTGTATAAAACAGATATGAGGCAAACGTCATCGGGGTAGGTCGGGTACATTACACCTATTGTCAATTGACGAGTATTCAAATTACGTAGATGATTGATAGGTAATCAGGCGTCAGGGTCTTACACTATATTGTTTTGGGCAACATGTCTAGAGGCCGTGTTAGGATTCGATCTACTTAAGCATCTTAATTCTTAAGCTCGACTTCGACCTCTTTTTGCGGAGATATAAATAACAGACCTTGATAAGTTCTGCACATTTCATAGTCGACTCAATAGGTACAATAAAATATTATGCACTTATCTTATCGTTTGGCAAGTGGAAATTAATTGTCTTATATGAAAATAAATAATGTTTTAGTGTAGTATAATACGTAAATATTTATATTTTTAGTTTTACTTATAAGAATGTTATGTGACACACTTTTTATGTAGTTTTCTTGGTTTTACTTTATATTGGTACTAAATTAGTACAGTATATTTTACAGGGTGGTATGAGTACAGAGGTTGTGAAATTGCGTGTGACCGCAAGACATCCGGCGGACAATGCGAATGCGCCGGACGAAAGCTCGCCGGATGCACGTAATACGTAGATCGCGATTTTATGTTTATTGTTAACTTGTGCTCCCCCGTATATATATATATATATATATATATATATATATATATATATATATATATATATATATATATATATATATATATATATATATATATATATATATATATATATATATATATATATATATATATATATATATATATATATATATATATATATATATATATATATATATATATATATATATATATATATATATATATATATGAATATCTTAAGTCCAACTACTTTATTACATATATTATATTTATTTTAGTCCTGTTAGAATAAAGTCTAGTAAGAAAATTGTACTATCTGTATGTATATGTATTTGTCAGACACTGCACGTATGTTTAAATAGAATAAACTTGATCAACCACTGTAAGTATATAATAGAAAAAACTAAGAATCACATAGGATGAGGTATCAAATGAAGCGGCCTAGTCACCGCAAACTATGGAAGCCGTATGTGACGCCGTGTGGGAGCCTGGATCTGGTTTGTCTATGCACTTGTCCACTGAGACGAATTGATTTCACTTTTTTCTTATAAACTCGCCAACTTATCTCGTGTCGCTATACAAATAATTATGTATTAAAGCACCAAAGTACATGAATATTAATAACTCCCCTTTGCCTTTATAGAGATATATTTGCAATTTTGTATGGTTGTGACCATTATATTAATAACTTGAAGGCATGAATCATGTAACAGACGTGTCGCGTAAAGCTTTTCATAAATACATTGTAGTGGCACATCACGAAGAGCCTATTAGCTATATCAGTATACAAGTAAAAAGAAAGAAACGCGTCGGTAATATCGCTTATAATATGAAGCTGCACAAAAATTGCACTTACAATAAAAGTCGAAATATGTCAAAACCGCTCATTTCCTTCAGTAGTAAAAGAACCGCTTTGTTCGACAGCAATTTTGGTAGAACGGTGAGCAAAATGTTTTATGCTGTGTAAATTGACTGTAACTTGTTATATAAGCGTCTACTGAGATACTGGCACGTACCTACTTGAAAAAGTAATCAATCCTTTAAAGTTGATTTCTGAAAACTATTTATTACAATTGACCTTCACCATTGCTTGATAAGTTAATTGCCGTAACAGATTAGCTTTTGGCAGTTTTTTCCGCGGTCTGAAACCTCCATGGTCTTTATGATACATAATTATAATATGCCGGAGAGGCAATCACCGAACCTGTCATTAGACTGTGCAAATAACTAGTTATTTATACATTCACAAATAAACCGAGCCAATATAGCGTCTATTTGTTACACCGTTCTACGTCCATTGATTGGCAAATTGGTTCCAAAATAAAATACAGATTGATTTATTACTAAATTTTATTATAATACGATTTTAAAATAAAAATAAAAAAGATTAATCATATTTGCGGTAACGGAAGATTAAGATTAATATCGATATTTTTTGTGCCTTTGTAGATTATGATTTGGGGTCATTACAGACCTCCATCAAACGGTTCGCGTGTGACCCCTGCACCGGTCTGCACAAACGCAGCTCTGACTCAACGTTCGCTAAAAATGCGAATTACACCTCGCGCTGACGCCACATTAAATCTTGTAAAAGGTCAATTTACAAAAATATTAATATAAAATATCATTATAAATAAATTTCGTAAACCCTTTTTTGTTTATGGCCACCCCAGTTGAAATGTCACGCGAGTAATGTATATTGAAATGACTTACGTATTAAAGTATTTTTTTTTTTTAAATATTTTTATGATTTTTAAAGTGTTAATCCACACTGAGGATAGACGGTTCGCAGGAGGGCGCGGGTTCGAGTCTCGCTGCGTTCAAATTTTTATATGTTTTCTTAAAGTATTTATTGTTAAAGTGAAGAAATGCAAAATCTAAAATGTTAATTAATGCCGGACATCGCCGCGTGTTGGAGCTGTAGAGCGTATTATAATAATAAGATAATCATACGTCTGGGCTAATACGGCGAAACGGTTCTTTTTTTTAACCCCTGGCGGCGCGGTGTTGCCATGTCTGTCTTGATTTATTCCCGCCCAGTTTAACTAGTTCAAGGTTGCTTGTGATGTTGATACTGAATGGGAAGCATTATTTTTGTTTGCGATAGGTCGTCTTTAGGTCATCGGAGTCACCCGTAGCCGGAACGGACGTCGCCGTGATGTATCACAAAGAAACTCGTGTTGACGGCTCCATACATAATCACTATAACCCATTACACACTTCAACACACAGCCAATTAAAATTATAAAAATATTCAATCCATATTATTAGTTTAGACGTTTATTGCAAAAAACAGCATCTATAAAAGACCCGGTCGAAAATTAATTACCTACTTATCATAATAACTCTGGGGACGTTCCGAAAATGCGCATTTAATTGTGGCAAAACATTAAAAAAGATGTCTCGAATGACGGAGACATTAAGTTATTTGGTAAGAGTGCATTGCACTGGCAATTGACCGTTTTAGGATATCTACATCAGACGTGTTGTTGAGACGACGACAAATATGCACCAATCCAATCGTCAACAAATCGATAATTATACATATCTTTACAATCTATTGCAGTATTGCGGAGATTACACAGGGCCGATATACCTATTTACGGCGTTGGGTTCCGCCGTATATCTAACTATACATAGTAAGAGAGTAAAAGGAAAAAATATAAGACACGTCTCAAAAGCTTGCTCGATAAAGCTATGTTAAAGTATGTACAAAATATAGTATTCGTAAATGGAAAATTAGCTTTAAGTAATTTAAATTATGGGAGGATCACAAATGAATAAGCGATTCGTTTAAAATGATAAATTATATGTATGACGCCATCAAATAACGGACTAATGTCTGCATACGTTTGCCATCCGCACTTAATGATAGTGGACGAAGATATTTGACAATATAATTCTAGCGCCAATCGCTCATTTTAAATTTTCAGTGTCAAAATGTATGCAAAATTTAATTTTTAATAACCATTTGTTCGTTTATATAGAACTGATATAATGTGTTTAAATAATGTTAGAATAAAATAATAAAGTTAATAAACTAAGCCGCTGGCGTCAAAACTTGTCTTATGATACTGGATATTAAAAAAATATTATATTAGTCCTTGTTTGTTATATATTTGTTATTTTTTTTTAATTGGCTGAGGCAAAGAGCATAAAATCGACATTAAACTTGATCACAGGTTTGAGACCACCTCACACGACCGGAGCAAAGTGACTTACAAGTAACATTGTAAAAAAAAAAACAGGCCACCGGCGAACAGTAAGTCATCCATGTGCATATATTAATATAATCTGCGTGAGGTATCAAAATATATGTCAACCGGCGGCCAAGCTTTGATGTCACTATGACGACGGTTTGTTCCGCGCAAAAACCTCCAGACGGGTAATGAACTAGATAAATCGATAATTAAAATTGAATATCAATTAATATGTTTATATTAAGCTGGTGCGTTAAGTTTTTACTTTCATGCACGATAAAACAGGTTGGATTGCTGTACTGCTGTACGAGTATTCATAGTCGTAAATAGATCAGTTAGGGCAGATGTGCTGACATCGGCCACAAGTTTTGTAAACACATTATTAAATCGCTGTTTGTATCATTATTAATTTTAATATTACTCAAACAACTGTTTTTGGAGGCAAAATAAAAGGCAAGTTCGATATCACCTACATATTCTTATTTAGGTGACTTCGGAGGCATGACGTTATTAGTTTTTCTTCTTAAAACGATAAACATCTAAATGAATTGTGAACTCTTTTGTCCGAGTTTAGTGTTTATGAGAAATAAACGGCTCTAAAATACGCCGGCTACATCAAAAGTTTTAATTTCGATCACCAATACAGCCTGGCCTTCGATTACTTCATTCTTGTATACCGCTAGCATTCTATATTCGTAGCTTGAAAAGGTCAAGATACGTTGGACGTTAGCCTTTTGGCCACCGTGAAACATTCGTTCAAAATAATTCCGCATCAAATCATTTTTGTAAGAAATGTCGTCGGCATTCTAAAGATCCAATACCTAAATCGATGTCGCATATTTATTGCCTTTGTGTTATTTGTTGCGATATCCTAAATTAAAATCGTGATTTATGACGCCTTGTACCGACGCCTTATACTGGGTTGCCTTAATTAAAAAAATTCGATAATAGGTAAAAATATATCGATGTGAGAGTTATTGTTACGCTTTTGAAACGTATTAATTTTCTATGTGAATAGAACATTTACGGTCGAGCGGACCGTCAGCTGGCGGCTCCCTTGGGCTCGCGTTTTACCCCTAATTACAGGGAGTGGGTTTCTGTGTCAACGAAGATAAATAAAACAAATACTTCACCTCGTGTTAGTAACTGCAAAAAAAACTAATAACTCGGCAACGCGTTTACTTATCTGTGCATATTTTAAATTCGCTATGAGAGGAATTTTGTATTTAAAATATATTTTTTTAATATAAAAAACTTAACCTATACTGATATTTATTATTCCAATAAGCGACAAAAAAAAACGAAAATGCCTTAATTTTCCCGTGTTGTGGTAAGTTTTAAATAACATAATATAGTCATAATAAAATACAATACAAATACACACCAACGTTTTTGTTAATGGCATATTATAAATAATTTGTATGGCGCACTTTCACTCACGATTCATGTGAGTTCCTTTTGAAACTTTTAAAACAATATGGCGGAGAACAAAGGTGCGTCTGAGTGATTCTGGTGCAAAAAGGAGATCGGTTCAATGTTGGAAATAAAGAAAAAAAGTATATATTTCCGAGAACCGTTGACCGGCTTGCCAATTATAATAAAATTATTGTTCAATACCGCCAGCGGAGAGGTTAGCAATTTGGATATACTTAGTTATTGACTCCAATCGAGATCACATCGATATCACGCCAAGACCAAAGAAAATTATGTTTACATATTGTTTTTTAATATAAATGTTATGATTGAAAGTCCATACAAAACTTCGTAGCAAACATTCAATAAATGCTTCTGGGTTAACACAACAAGCTTCCTATTTGCATGTTATAATGTAATTTTTAATTTTAGCACTTCTTACCCAAATATTTTTGCAAAGAAATTGAATCGTGTCCATATGGCGCAGCGAGGCAGCTATTTCAAACGTCTTAAGTTCGATACTCACTAAGGGAACCTACCTAAGATTAAATGCGGCGTTAAAATCCGCCACTCAACAAACACAGCCTCGGCGTGCGTGTACCAACGCAATTCTGGTAAATAAGATAATGGCAAGAAGTCGAAATGAAAGCGTGTGTCGCAAAAGGATCGATGCTCTCGATGCGTCGCGCCGGAGCCGCTTCTAAGGATTATATTATTACTGCGGAATGCCGCTCCGTAGCTCTCGATTTTAGAACCCTACGCGCCCATCCTCCATTATTTCATACACTCGAAAACTCTTATTTTAAGAAAATATACATAAAAATTAAAGAGACAGGTTAGTTTTTAGCTAAGATTATATATTTAAAAAACCTACTGGTTTTTTTTAATTGTGAAAACCCTAAAATGATAGGCTAGTACGTGTTTAAAATGTTTTATTTCCCAGTTCCGCGCCTCAGGTGTAAGTTGCATTACGCGGAGCTTTTGAAGTTGCATTAATTATGTTATTTTAAAGACGTGCGTTGTAGCCGTATGTAAGTAAGTATATGTATGTAATGTTGGAAATAATTTACAAAGGTACCAGGGCAGCATAAGTTATCAGGCGGCGAGATCGCTTGTAAAAACTGGAGTTAGCGCGGCAGGTGCGCGCGGCAGATGTTGGGTGTCGTCGCCGGCCTCAACACAATATTTCGTAAACTTTACATGTTTTTGAATGTATGTTATTTACTATTCATATTCAAAAGTTGTGTAAATCGTTTGTTTACTTACTTATTATTTCAATGTAAAGATATATTTATGAAATAAAAACAATTATAAGTATATTTTTACAGCTTATTAGCAAATCTTATTAATTAATCTAATATTTTCTTTAAGTATTTTTCTATCGTCAGTGTGGATTAGTACTTTAGTAATCATCAAAATATACGGTAGGCATATGTTTTACTGCAAATGTCATAAAAGTCGTTACGCTACGTTCAGTACATTTGCATACATGACGCGAGGAGCCGGTCGAAAATCGAAAACAAAATAAATTGCCTCTTCCGGGCGCCGCCGCTGCACAGATGGCGCCTTCCCGCCAGCTGCCTTCACTTGGCTCCTAGCGGAACTGAATGGTTCCAACTAGTACTGCAACGGATTATATCAATAATTATTAATTAAATATACTTATTTAGAACCTACTTGTCAAGAGATCATTTAACAGTTCAAAGACATACTGTTACATCTAATTGCCCGAACTCCCATACGGCAGGTGGCGTATGAGGGCATTTCAGTACAAAAAAGTCGTACACAATAATTAATGACGCGAAATAATGTACCAGCATGCGAAACGAAAATCTAAAGGCTGGCGACACGCACCGCTCGGAGGCAACTCGACACCGGCCATTGAACATTTTCATGATGGAAATATCGGTTTACACGACGAGAGGTCGCCACCCACTACGTGCTACGTAGCGACTAGCTCCGCGTGCCGTACTCGCTTCTACATAGTTTCATAAAAAAATCATCCGTCAGTGTCAATTAAAGTAACCGGAGCTTTGCACTATTTGCGATACAGTAAACAAGATTCTGTTACGGGCACCCTCTCGCGTTGTTCGAGGACGTTAACCCAGCGCTAAATGCGACGATAAAATAATGAAGTCGCTGTTAAGCATGATATATCTCATTTGAAACGTGCACTTAATTTATAGCCAATAGCATGGGACGATAAGGCAGGTAACAGTCGATGAGCAGGTAGACTCTTTCACTGGAATTTAAAGACCCGAGTTAATAACGGCGAGTCGGAGCTTTTGAGGGCCGGTGGTTTTTTCAGTGGTCATTTTAGTGTACCTACAGTTATGTTTCTCAACAAAGGGCGCCTTTTGTGCAGAGTGTTAAGGAATTTTACAATATAGATAGAAATGCTTTGTCTGAAGCGGACGAACAAGTTCTTAAGTGTCGAATTATTATTGAATTCAAAGGGAAGTTGTTATGGTTCTTGTTATTTTTACACTTAAGACACGTTTTGTGAAAGAAAATGTTTTTGCTGAGTCGCAATTATAACTAATTACAGCTGACATTATCTCATATTCTCAACACATAAAAGTGTCATAATTATAATGAAGTGTTTTACTCGGCTCTCGTATGCAAGTTTATTTTTAGTGACACTAAGCCCTACTTATTAAATACATATTACGTTTTCCTTTAATTTTTCAAGAATCCCAGGAATATAAGTAATCAGTTTCCGCTTCGTGATAACAGCTTGATAACCTCGCATCCGCGGTGTTCCACAATGCGATACAAATGAAATCGAAAGCTTACGTCTACGTAAGTACAACTTCTAAGTTGTTTGGTTTAAGTAGATTTATTTCTCGTAAACAATTTGTTATATACAAGTATAAAATATTATTACCATGAAAAACGAAGATAATGTAATACCTTAAATGCACCATGAGAGCATGTTAAAACTATTTATTAAGTCATAATAACTGAAATTGCATATAAAAATTTCGTACGCCGCAGCACATTTATGAGAGCTTCGTATATGTTTTTATATAGACTTTTAACATTGTTAAATGCAAGTGTACTCTTTAAAATAGTATATAATAAAATTTTAATATTCTTCATTATTGTGTATATTTACTTTTCGAAATTCTGGCAATAATGAACGGAATCAATATTTTAAATGATTTAAGTGAAATTTTTTATCTTCATCCGTTCTCGCAGATATAAGATAAGCATAGTATTAAAACACTCTTTCTCCGCATTTAGACACAAACCGTGTAGAGTGACCGAACTCAACGTCACAGAGTAAAATGACTGTGTTTTTATAAGACACTATCAAACGTAGAAAAATATTTAAGTTTGGGTACAATAAACGATTTCTTTTCATTTTTGATCAAGTATAATCTAGTAATCAATTATTAACAAATACAATAAAATATATTTACGTAATAACAATGTACTGAATAGTCGAAGTCGTCTAGGCGACGGTTGCGCTCTCACGCACTAAGGCAAACGTTGGTAACGGCCGAAACATCTGTCGTTTGTGTATTATATTTGCCCCTTTAATGAATTTCATTGAACAACGACTGAAGCGGTAGGTCCAACATTTTACACGTTGTAAATATTCTGTTACAATACTACAAGGTTTAATACTATTATTAATATTAAAAGCTTTTAATATTTTAATTTGTTTGTAGTTAAAAGCTTAATTTTTCTTCTAAAAACATGAATCCCATTACCTTGTACTGACACGTACGTATTATGAACATACTAACAGAACACCTATAATTTTACGTTTAAATTAAACACGAATATAGGAAGTAATTTAATTCACAATGGATTAAATTTATAATAGCCACCAGGTGTTTATTTTTTTTGTGTCGCGGACGAGGCATGGTGAGTGTAGGCGAAATACAAGGACGCGAATATCCTTTGAAAGTACATTTTATATATATTTAAATATATTTGAATGCATCGTAGTTCAGTTGGAATATCTGACTGTAGATGCGATGATTGTTGATTCGATTCCCTATCGTTGACAGTTTTTATGACTCCATTTAATTGTTTAATCTGGAAAATTTATCTCATATTAGAGTATATATAATAAACTAAGATTCTTTTACGTGAATTCTTTGGTACTATTTGAAGTCTAAATATACACAGTGACATTAAAACACGATTCGGAATAACTAACAGGTATTTCAGAAAGTAATTAATAGAATATTTTCTATAATGGTCTGGTTTAAAAAAACTTATTGATTAATTATAAAAATTAAGAACAAAAACAGAAATACTACTGTATGTACTGTAGATGGGTCGTAAGCCGTATTATTATCGTTTTAATAATGAATTTTTTGTTGCATTCTTGCAATTAAACGCTTATACAGCATAGCCTTAACGGTTCTTCGTAAATAGTTAACATTCATATAATGAACATGTGTGTGCACCAACTTTACTTGTTTCTTTTTTGTTTAAGGAATGTGGAATTCGAAGCAAAATACATTTATATTGTACGTATTCAATAACTATAATAATGGGACGTTGACCCGTAAATATATGACAAGCGTTTACAGAATAGTACTGATCTAGTAAATTTAATTAAATAATTATTATTCTATGAGGACCGTCGTGGCGCAGAGGCGCAACGTCTGCCTGTAACGCGACGGTTACTGGGTTCGATCCCCACTCGGAGAAGATGGATTTTTCTATTTCCATTTTCTTCGCTTCTGGCATCTAAGGCAAAGCGCGGCGTTGAGTTCCGCCACTCAACACGCAATGCCTCGAAAACGGCGCAAAGTGGGGACGGAGTAAGCAGGGACTAAGTAACGGAGTGTCTTAGTACTAGGTTCTTATGGTTCCTGCAGTCTGCCTCTGCCTACCCTGCCATGTGCGGAATAAAGCGTGAAGCTAAAAAAAATATATTATTCTATTGAATTTATTATTAATTCTATATAGAAAATATTGATATATTAATGACATGAGTTGTGGCTTCAATTTCCACTGGATAAGTTGTTTATATCCAAAACCTTCTACGGTTCCCAGAAAATTAGAAAACAACTCAATGTATAATGTAAAAAAGCGTACAAGAAAACTTTTGTATCTTGATATGTTATGAACTTCATTAAACCAGATGTGTAATTAAAGTAAAAGCTTTGCACACGTTGACAAATGATTGATGATTAAATTAATTCATTGTCGAAATGATTATACCGATATCAATATACTTAAGGCGAGGCAGGTGTGAGGCGGCCAACGGTCGTAAGAAACCGTTCGCCGGTACAAGCCCTGTGCGACGGTTACCAGCAGATGTTTCAATTGTCAAGTTTTATGATAAGAGACTTAAATAAGTGTGCCTCGTAATCTATTTTCAAGCAATTTTTGTATATTATACTACTATATGTGAAATGTCATGTGGTCTTTTAAAATTAATTTCCTATACCCGCTTTTTCGAGCGTGACTAATAATAATAGTCGATGTAAAATCGATTGTTAATATATAATTACGTTACAATGTAGAGTTTAAGTAGAACTAGTTTGGCGTTTTGCTAAATGTCAACTTCGAATAAGGATTAAGGGCACATGTGCTAATCTTCTCCGGCCACCAGATCGGGCACATTCTTACCACAAAGTTTCACACATCTGCGTCTCCGACACGAAGGCATTATCGCCGTATCCTGTCATTAAACCCTTACAAGAAAAATGAAGGAGACTTTTTCCATCACAATAATGTAGTCCGCGACAAATAAATTAATCTCGAGCTGAAATTGCTCTCGCATAGTTCTCGCAGTAAATGGCGGGCGTATGGAGGTACAATAATGAGAGCGGTCCGCGGTGGACGCTTATTGCATCCACGGATGACGAGTAAATCGAAATGGGAGTGAGTCTAATTCGCGGCGCCGCCTGACACTACGAGATGGATTGTTGTCAACATTAGTGCGGGAAGCATATTGACTTGTCGCCTTACAACGACGGCTCGTGCGCTACCTCGCCGTTACAAGCGACTCTGGCCCTTCTGCAACTTGTTCCGTAAGACTGGAACCCCACCACATCTCATCGCCGTATATGACTCAATAAATGTATCATAAATAATCGTTTGCGTCCACTTGTATGAGTACATGTCGTGAGATGTCTGGCAAGCAATTTCCGACTCAGCAACGAAAGGGCTCAAGGTCAACAATTAAACGGAAGTGAGTTTTCGCGCCGGATTACGGGCTTATTCGTGCTGCCGCGGCAATTAGGAAGTCGTTCATTAGGGTCCCTAAGTTTCGCAGACGTGAGGGTGCCGGCATTGTGACGTCACAACACTCTTTCGCAACTCACCACTGTGACCCCGTATAACACTTTGTTGCCAGTCGAACGATTTGTTTATATACAAAACGTTAGAAATAAAACGCTTCCACTTTGGGCATGCTTCGACGTACAATACAAACAGGGGCAAGTTAGTTCCCGGAGCATAGCAGTAGTGGCTTGGCGCCACCGCACTGGGAACCGGTGAGCGACAGGGACGGAAAATGCGGTATACCTTAAAATATCTCTTAAAATCGTCAGTTGCTACATATCCGTGGATCTAATTTCCGAAGGAACGATAAGGATGCAAGATGCGGTTAGCGGTGTTCCAAAATGCATCTGTTAAGTTACATAAAAAACGGGATCGTGGAATTTCGGGACGTCTCCACGCCGGGACAGATGCTCCTTTATTTTTTTACGATGAGGCAGTTTCATTCAAAAATTGTCAACGGATAGAGATTTGTGTAATCTTGTTAAAGTAATAGCAGTGAGTTAACAAGCAATTTAGCGTCCCTTCTGATCGGACATTTACGAGTTTTGAATAAGGTGAACAATATTATTAACTTTGTATAATAATAAAAAAATTGTCAAACTATAAACATAAATTGAGCTGCAAACGTTATCTGACAGATATTAAAATATAGAGCGCGGCGGTCGTTTTCGTCAATTAACGTGCAAATAAACAGAGATCGACGCGTACACGTAAAGACGGTAGTAGAAATTAAATTCGCTTTATCGTCGTTACATTTCCGTTGATTACGAGCGCGACGCTCCCCGCGTGTACCAGGCGTGCAGCAGCGGGCAGGAGCCGAAGCCTTGACCCTGACTGCGGTGGCGTCGACCGGAACGTACGCCAGTACTGCGAATCTCGATTTCCTCTCACCGCCTCGCCAGCGTTGCGATCTTAGTACACGCTGCTCGCACGTGTGATTTACTAGATTGTTTTCTCTTTCGGCCGAACCGATACTATTGTACTACGCTTACATTGTACTTGTAGCTGTGAACTGCCTCTGTATTTATTTATATATATACCAACACCTTTGAAGACACAGCTTTTAGAGCTTTTATTCGCCGGCGAGGTAGATCGTTTGTTCCCACAGTCAGTAGTCGAGTTGAAACGGCCGGGTAACGTCAAAATCGAGAGTTATTGTACACTAAAAACATGACTATCAAGATGTGAAGTAAACAGAGACAGAGGGGTTAACAGTCATTGATGTAGAACCGGTCTCGGCGGTCCGTCACTAAACCGGATCGTGACGGACGGGGATGAATTACTCAACGCCGCGTATCGGGAACGGTGCTCGGTGCTCCTACGTATCCTCGCATGTACATTCCTTACAAATGATAATAATTAATACCGAACGTGTGCTTAATGATGATATTGAAGCTTAAGTCAACTCCACTCGGGCGTCCTTCGAAAGCGTCGTTTACCTTGCGACACGGTTTCGACGAGATGCAAAACACCGTACGGCGCGCCACTACAAATCAAAACAACAAACGCGCCGACAGGATTCGATCGACATCGAGACAATCGACGTCGTACATCGGACAATCGATACGCCGATAGTAGAGAGCGGGTAGTCGGCGACCGGACGTGACGTCACGCCGTGTCCGCGCGTAAACGCGAGAATTTTAAACAACCTCCTTTTGGTATATTCTGAAACACATGTCACTGGTATAAACAGAATGAATAGAATGTCTTTTTTGTCACAGCTAGTTTTATTTCGACGGGCTAAGGTTCAGAACTCGGCTCGCCCGTTGTGGCGAAGGATGTTCTCATTTTACATTCATGTCATACGGCGCGCGTGGTTATAAGGTCGTAACTTGTAATTATGTTTTGAGAATTTTAAGATTTCACTTCGATTGACCATTGTTTTGTAAGTATGTCGATATCTTTTGAAATCGCGGATTTATAATACATGTTAATCATAGATAACTAAGTAACGTATACAAAATACTAAGTACATATAATATATATATATATATATATATATATATATATATATATATATATATATATATATATATATATATATATATATATATATATATATATATATATATATATATATATATATTTATATATATATATATATATATATATATATATATATATATATATATATATATATATATATATATATATATATATATATATATATATATATATATATATATATATATATATATATATATATATATGTTAATCATAGATAACTAAGTAACGTATACAAAATACTAAGTACATATAATATATATATATATATATATATATATATATATATATATATATATATATATATATATATATATATATATATATATATATATATATATATATATATATATATATATATATATATATATATATATATATATATATATATATATATATATATATATATAATGAGTATACATATAATTTTCATTCTATGTAGAATATACGAGCAATTTGAATAAAAATAACGTAGCAACCCGCGTGCACCGTCTGTATTAACAAAGCTTATTTGAGCTTTTAAAGCAAACAAATTAAAATGTTTGCAAAAAATCTCAGGTACGCAATACATAAGAACCTTTATGATAAATAAAAACTTCCACGCTAAAGCACTTGTGTGTTTCCAAGTGCGTATTGAATTTCTACCATTCTGCCATTGTGCCTGTGCCCGGTAGGTCCGCAGAAAAAGATTAAATTCTAAAGATGTTCTCAAACGTTTTAGAACTTTTATGTTGTGCCGTATAGAAATAAGATATTTTTAACTACTGCGTTTTTTGTGTATATGGAGGAAGGTCTCGGTTTACATTTTCTATTAAAAATTATGCAGCTGGATTTTTGTTATAATTATTTTTAAATAAATTTTATGTCGTAGAAAGTTTTAAAATTTCTAGAGCATATATATATATATATATATATATATATATATATATATATATATATATATATATATATATATATATATATATATATGTATATATATATATATATATATATATATATATATATATATATATATATATATATATATATATATATATATATATATATATATATATATATGTATATATTGTATTTATTAATTAAATATGAATGAATTTGAATAGATGAATAAAAGAGACGTATTTAGATACAAAAACTAAAACCCAAACAAACCGAACGTCCCAAACGAAACGACCTAAATATAGCGATATAACCTACATTACAATACGAAATGTTCCGCAGATGGCACCTTGTCGCAATATAGGGCCGTTGCCGTTACGACCGTCAGTGAAATGAAGCAGTCGGTAGTTTAGTTAGACAAGGTTGCAAGTGTCGTGGCCGGGTGTGTTTTTTTTTGTTTTGCTTTTAAGAGGCGGCTGGAAATGCAACGAACATACGTATAAGTCGACTATAATTTTGTATTATTGTTCTTGGGAAAGGTTTCCAGCTCTCTGTTACGCCGTCTGAGCGTTAGTTATTCTTGAGAAACAATTTACCATCGCATTAAATTGTTATCGTTTCTTCGCTTTTTTAATATATGCAATATATGTATATATATATATATATATATTTGTACTATATGAGGATAATTTATCTATGGAAGATATATATATATATATATATATATATATATATATATATATATATATATATATATATATATATATATATATATATATATATATATATATATATATATTTATAGAATCCTATACTATGAATTAATGGGATATTTTAATTTTGAAAACTATTGAAAATAAAATCAATAATACTCCAGCAAGAAGTATGCTTAACATGCTTTAACAAATCTTTTTTAATGAGCGTAGATATTTGATATTTTTTTTTCAAGCAGAGCTTTCATTAAATACGGTCGAACGTAAACTAAAAATATATAATAATAAATATTTATATAAATATAATTCGAAAACACGTTATTTTCAATGTGTAATCAATTATTATTTTAAAACTAAACAACTGGCGTTTAATATATTTTTTTTAAAAAAATAATTAATACTACAGACACTTTAGTCTGTAACCTTTTCCTTTACTCTACTCTTCTTATCGTAAATATCTATTATATTACTGGAAATATGCATATACATAATTAATATTAATAATAACGAAGTATTACCTAGAACTATACATATGAGATGAATGTATTCTTAGGTCAGTTGCTATGATCGTTTTACTGTTTACTTTGATGAAAATTATTTTTTAGGTGCTTAAACAAAAGATAAGCTTGAGACTTAGACCGTACTGTCAATTAAAATATTATTATTTTAATATAAACAACCACCTACGGGTACGCCTATGCTATATTGCCATATGATTTATTAGGTTATTAATAAAAAAATATTTATAATTATTATCTTAAACTTATATTAAAATTACTTGAAGAAAACATACAAAAATTGTACCGAACGAGCTTTGAACCCGCGCCCTCTTGCGGACACTGGGTCATACGTTCAAATGCTGCTGCGTTCAACATTTTTACATGTTTTCTTCAAGTAGGTATTTTTCTATCATAAAAATTTATAATAATTTATTAATATAATAGTAAAATTAAGTATATAAGATCAAATCGTATTTTATGTATCGCAATGTGCATACATCACGACGGGGCTCGGGACGGGGCAATCACCGGAATGCAATTTCTATATCGCGAGCGTCTCATTAAAAAGCGGGGGACGTCGGGGGCTTGTTACGTCGGGATTGCGGGACAAATCGGAATTGTTTTTGTTATAATAACTATAGTATGTTATAATATTGATGAGATATGACTTCTGCTATTACTTTATGGGAATGTATTTTTTTTTAATTAACAATGAGAGGCGAATTTGTGACAGTTTCTAAATATTAAGTATTTTTTTATGTTATTTATAATCTGTTATATGTAATTGTATTTATACATATACAATGTTTTGGCGTAAATTTTTGTTAATTTTAAAAAAAAATAATTTAACGATTTCAAGTAGAAAAAATATTATATAGTAAAGAAATTAAATATATATATATATGTATACTTATCTATTTCTACTTCAATTTACTAAGTAACTTAATGCATTTAAAGCTGTAAAATTTAACATGCATGCAATTCGATCTCAAGCAAGCTTTTTACTAAACAAAATTTTATAACTATATATAAACAAATATATTCATATATTTATGATTATAAAGAAAATTTGAGTTTAACTCGTTTCAAACAGAAATATATTAAGTAGTTAGTATATTAAGCTGGCATATAATTAAACGTATGAGATAAATAAAAGCGAGTCTAATTTAATGGAAATGGATCACACGTTCTGATAATTTCTTAACTAGGTACTTATATAGAACATTAAAGCGACATCTAAATAAGCGGTTTTAAATTGTAAATTTCAATACTTATTTACATTTTTAGTTGTAACGTAGGAACCAAGTGTTTGGATATTTGTAAATAAAATGTCGAATGTCGTTTACTCACGTATTCATAAAACTTGTGTTATTTTCTATATTTTAGTATAGAATAAACTAGACTGCATATCAAGTTTATATTTAGCTTTAAAAGCATGGTCTACAAAGTTTAGTAGGTGAGCTTTCGGTACTATTGCTTACGTGACACAAATATATTAAGTGGCAAGCGAATGATCCGAGGGTAGATAGCTAATAAAACCACATCTACAACACACGTCGTTAAAGACAAGAAAATAACTCTCACTAAAGAATCTCCGGACGGGCATGCAATTAGTTTTTTTTCGCAAATCCGGTGCACATTTCAAAAAATTAGTCTCAGATAAGGCAGCGTCGAAGGGCTTTGTCGGAATTTTTTACAAGTTCTCGAGAAAAACTGTAACGTCCCTAAGGGTATCGTTTTTTGTTCGTCGCTGTCTTTTAATTAGTAGATCGTAGTTTTTTCACCTGACTCCAGCGGGTACCGGCGAGACATTACTTTGGGCGACCGCACCATGGGAAATCACTGCACAATCATTAATTCATTATACACGGTGTTCGGTCCGTTCGATTTTCTATCCACCGGCCTACGTTTTAAAGCTACGATCTACGTATTAGCGGCTACGCAGTACCGGTGCGGGCCAGCCGTTAAAGCATGCTCGCGAGTCACGAGTAGCAAGTTGCGGGTAAACAAACAAAACGATGGAAGACGTGGAGTCGGAGTCTGCTGATCGAACATAACCTAAAAGCGGCGGCGCGGCACGTGCGCCCTTACATAAGGGTGCAGGGCGGCGCGGTCTAGCCTACCTTGTCTGCCGACGATCTCTGCGACGTGCTCGGAGGAGGGCACGGGCACGCACTCGGTCATGTTCTGGGATTTCTTGGCGCGGTCGTCGGGCGGCGGCGCGAAGCCGAGCGGACTCGACAGCGGGTTCGACGCCGGTAGGCTCTCTCCGAAGTTTAGCATGCTCAGCTCGAGTGCGAGCTGGAACGCGCGCTGGTCCTCCACCAGCCCCCCGCCGCCTAACTCTCCGAACAGACTTGAAGGCATTTCCACCTGGGACGCAATCTTGGCGGCTTCAGAGAGGTTTCCCTCTCGTTTCACTGGTCAAAAATCGGTGTTGCGATCGTTGCGAGCGCCGCGTTGTTTTAACGCTACGCACGTGTGATATGGTCGCGGCGCGGCGGTGAACTGAGTCGCCGGCCGGCGGGCGCACGCGCCTGGCGGTCGCGGGGTGCGGCGAGGAGCGGGGCGGACAGGGGGCGGGCGGGCGGCGGGGCGGGGGCGCAGGGTGGCGCTGCACCGGGCGGGATGCGACGCAGCTTCCGCCCGCCCTGCCGCCGTCGCCGCCGCAGAACCGATCGCACCAACACCAGGTAATTATCGTGTGTACGACACCACCGCTGCCCGATAACTACGTGTATGTCGAATTCAATGATTACGATATTTTAATTCATTACCTTCTTAACGTCAATTAGTGAGAAGTAAAGATGTGATCACTTAACTTTTTAATTTACTTATCATTTTAATTTATAATTGTCTTTTCTTATATATATTAATATTTTACATATACTTAGATATAAATATGAAGAACTCGTAAGTCGTAAATATAGTTTTAGCAAAATTACTAATAAATAATAGACAATAGTTACCCGAAATAAAAAAAATATAAAATAAATTAATATACATATATTATTCTGTATTGTCTAACAAACTTAAGAGAAACAAGAAAAATGCGTAGGTCGAAGAACTCAATTTCCGTAAACAAATATTGTATTAAACATAAATGAGCTGTTTCTTGACTTTTCTTATGAGAAACGTTTGATTAACGAAATAAAGCACCCATTACTAATATTAGACGATGGACAATATTTATAGTAATATTTAAAATTCATTAAAAAAAAATCTAAAGTTTTTGAATATATATAAGCCATTATAATTCAAAATGAGCGTCATTTTACTTATATATACATTTTATTTATAATTCTAATAAGCCACTTCCACAACGCTGTAAGTGGATTATGGCTGGATAAAGTCTTCTAAACAATTTACTTATCAAGACAATTATAGCATGAATCCGTTAAAACATGTATAAAACTAAGTTAAAGTGAATTTTATAGGCTATATCTATTAAGTACTACCTACCCATGTCAAGTAAAATTTTAAATTAATAGGTAGGTACTAACTTGGAGAAGAAATTGTTAGGCGACTTGCTCATATCGTTAGTTTTCTAATTTCATGAGCTCGTGAACTTTACCGACTTTTTAACTGACAGGCACATCTTTATTTAATAGGTAACTTTAATAAGTAACGAAGATAAGCTGCCTTAATAGCTTAATGCAGCGCGCCTTTAGTTTTCCACGTCCAGTCAACTTATAGGACCCCTTCGTTAGATGTTAAAATATATTACATCGTTTGTATCGTAAATCGTTTGTAGGTGTATAATTAAAAATATATATTTATAGATAATTTTATGATTTTTAAATTGTTAATTAGTGTTAATTAAATAGAAAAAATATTTAAAGAAAACATATAACAATTTGAACGCAGCGGGACTCGAACCCGCGCCCTCTAGAACGGTTCGCAAGATGTTTTCTTCAAGTATTTTTTTCACTTATAGGTAGTTCGGAATTTAATATTGCAATTGCAAAATATTTGTATGCATATATACCTAACATTAATATGTTTTTTTTAGCTTCACGCTTTATCCCGCACATGGCAGGGTAGGCAGAGGGAACTGCAGGGACCGTGGGAACCTAGTGATAAGACACTCCGATGCATAGTCCCTGCTTTCTCTGTCCCCGCTTTCCGCCTTTTATGAGGCATTGCGTGTTGAGTGGCGGAATAATTTCAATCAAATGTCAACTGTGTATTTAATAAACAATACTTTTATTTACATGACAACGTTACTGTTATTTAAATAATATTTTTTTTTTGACGTGACAACGTCTTAAATTAGGTTGTGCGGCTCGGAGTCAAATATGAAAATGGTAACGTAACAATGTGTCAACTGTCACCGAACTATGATCGGTCCGCCGCGCGTATCACTTGACACATGTACAATGTTTTAGTAAACAAAATATATTTTCTATAGTTAAAATTTGTGCAATTTATACTATAATTATTATTCATATCAATAAATATTCTACCGAGAAAAAGACGTTGTCACGTAAAATTTTCGCCCGTAAAACCCACTTTACAGGCAACCATTTTTTCACAATTATTTTATTATCAATATTTTGTACCTGTCACCATTTATTAAAAATATTAATACATAAAGGCTTTCTGGAGTTTGTGATAAGGCTATTTTCATACTTCAATGGAGTCCAGTTAAAATATTCTCACGCACAAAATGTCTTTATCCTAACTAATGTTAAAATGACATTAGGTGAAATATAAAATAGGGTAAGAAATAAAAAAAATAATGAATTTACAACAGGAGTGAAGAACCCTTCTTTTCCAGGTTCGACTCTCACTTGGCCGGTTTTATTCACTGCTACTTTGGAGAACGTTTATCGAGTTCGAGCAGCGAGATGTTAAATATATTTGTGGTTTAAGAATATTTAAAATTAATTTTTAATTTTCTTTTTCTTTATTAACTAAGTACTTGTTGTATAATAGAATAATATAATAATTAGTATTAGAAATATTTAAATTTTATAATTTTCATCAGGAAAATTGGTGGGTAATGATAAAAGTAAACTATTTGATTATTTAAGCCGAATTCGGTGTTATAACACTCCGTCCTTCTGCTTTCTGCCCGTATGCGAGTTTAGGTTTTGAGTGACGGAACTAAACGCTGCTTTATATATACTGAAGATGGAAAATGAAACTAACTCTGCACCACCTTCCCTTATAGTATTATCAATATAATTTATAACTATTAGTAACGTCCTCGGCTATTTCTCCTTTTTTAACAATTTTTAAGATTTCTTATAAATTCCTTAAATTCAATAAAAATAAACGTATATAATAGAGTAAGTTTACATATCTATGTTGTTTTCTATTGTAGGCACTTACTTTCAGAGAAAGCGCTCAAGACATGAATTTTATTAATTTTTTTTTATAGCTTCACGCTTTATCCCGCATATTGCAGGGTAGGTAGAGGGAACTGCAGGAACCACATGAACCTAGTGTTAAGACACTCCGTTGCTTAGTTTCTGCTTTTTCCGTCCCCACTTTCCACCTTTTTTTGAGGCAATGCGTGTTGAGTGGCGGAACTCAACGCCGCGTTTTTGCTTAGTTTCCAGAGCGACAAAAATGGAAACTGAAAAATCCATCTTCCACGAGTGAGAATCGAACCCTCAAACCCTCGCGTTTATAGGCAGACGCTTACTCCTCTGCGCCACGACGGTCCTCAACATTTATAGATAACAAAAAAGAGATTAACTAAACTAACGTAATTCAATATTTCAAGGGGCACTAACTACCACGTCAGTGCTTACGACCACCCACGCTACAATTTGACTCATTCGATTATTGTTTTATTGTAAAATCGCCCTACTTACCCATTATGTCGGTAAACATTAATTAAGCTATTTACACTCAGGATGCAAATATAGTGTTTTGTTATCTTATTTCTGTTAATATTGATAAAAAAAATGAACGACGTTATGTCATGTGTTTTTTTATTTTGCATTTCAGTCACTACACTTTTATATTTTTTTCTTAATTAAGAGCTTTACCTACTAGGAGAAGAAAACTGCAAATATTTTAATTTTATTATTTATATATTAATTTTAAGATTAAAGTATTAGGGGTTTTTATGTTGATTTTGCTATTTAAAGAGGTAAAAATAATTAATAAGACTTATCTTACAATTAACTTTTGTTTTGATTTGTTGTTGTACAGTTGTAGGTTTACAGTATGCCGCAACTTCAGATGAAAGTGATCTATACTTATACCTAATAGTCATTTTACGGGAGAACACCAAGAAAGTGTTCTTTTTATTGATTTAATAACAATTTTTATCAGAATTTTTAGTGTACACATTGATTCTAAATGTTTAATGGTTGTAGTATATTAAAGCTAGGTAGCGTGTTAGTGTTGCACTAAGTAGTTAAACTTTCGGTCCAGACTACATTCGCAGACTCGTTGAGACGAGACTCATGAATGCGTGAACAAGTGCCACATTGTAGCACTTTGATAGTGTGCTGCTATGTTTTCTTTGAGACGTACTTACGTATGGCACATAGTAAATGTTTAACTTATATATTTGTATATTAACAACTGTATTACGCTCTAAAGATCTTATGAATGAATGAATCCACTAATTATGTTAAAGCTTCGCTGTAACTATTGGCATTTGGTATAAAAAGCACATATATATATATATATATATATATATATATATATATATATATATATATATATATATATATATATATATATATATATATATATATATATATATATATATATATATATATATATATATATATATATATATATATATATATATATATATATATATATATATATATATATATATATATATATATATATATATATATATATATATATATATATATATATATATATATATATATATATATATATATATATATATATATATATATATATATATATATATATCGCCTTGATGTGCTTTTAATAATTTTTTTTGTTCTACACCGTATGCTATGTTTTTAGTCATGTGCAATAAAGAATATTATTATTATTATTATTATGTATATATAGACTTAAAAACACCATTAATACGAGTGTCTTAGCTTTCGAAGTTAACTTTCAGACAGTAATTATGGATACATAATACGCTTTAGTTACAAAATATTTAAAATTTCACACTCTACTTGTGCTTAACGTTGTCGAAATCTATAGCTTATCTGATCACTATCGATGAATTATATACACATTACTTTCCAAATTACGAAAATTTGTGTAGATATATGTATAACCGTTATATTCGTACGAGTAAACCGTTCTTCATAAATAATAATCATATAAATTTTGGCAGGCAGGTGTCATGAAGCTAAGTGGGTTCATAGTAAAAAGTTAATTAAAAAAACAACTTTACAAAGTTAAACAAAAAGTTGAAAATTATTAAACGTTATACTTCAAACTAAAATCTACACAATATTAGTTTTTGTCAATTTAGTAGCTAATTTTTTTCACTGCACAAACCGTAGGAACCTAGTGTTAAGACACTGTGTTCCCTGCTTTCCGCCTAACGAGTAGTAATAGCGGAACTCAACGCCGCGCTTGAATGTCTTGTCGTTGCCACGCAACGAAGTAAAATAATCCATCGTCCTGGACAGTGGGAATTGAACTCACTAAGTGTTACTTGTATATTTTATATATCATATTGTATATAATTGTTAACATATATAGGACCGCCGTTGCGCAGAGGCGTAAGCGTCTGCCTGTAAACGCGACGGTTTGTGGGTTCGATTCCCACTCGGAGAAGATGGATTTTTTATTTCCATTTTCTTCGCTCTGGAAACTAGGCAAAGCGCGGCGTTGAGTTCCATCATTCAACACGCACTGCCTCGAAAATGGCGGAAAGCGGGGATGGAGAAAGCAGGGACTAAGCAACGGAGTGTCTTAACACTAGGTTCATAAGTTCCCTGCAGTTTCTTCTGCCTACCCTGCCCTTTGCGGGGTAAGGCGTGAAGCTAAAAAAACATATATAGGAAGTAGGTAATATAATAATTATAGAATTATTTAACAACTATACGTAAGTGCGGAAATGTCACACAGACCATCACACTAATGAACGTGTAATCATAGCAATAATGTATTAAAATATATTATTTTAAACCAGTTACACCAGTTTAGGTAATTTGATACAATTTTGACATAAAATTTTCTGAAGGTCCCAAAGTATGTGTAATTAATTAATTTTAATAGGGCGCTGTTGGCTTACTTAAATACGTATAGGTACATCATAAAGTGTTACTACTAAGCGAATTAGTCTAATTTCACAGCTCCAAGCTTAAAATTTAGATAACCTAGACGTATAAATATTCAAACAAATAATTTAACCTTCTTGGTTAAATTATTTATTTGAATATTAATACGTCATATCGAGTGAAAAGTAATAATAATAAACAAGTATTACGTCTGTCCGTTCTCACGACTGCATCGTCAGGGATCATGTCAGTTTAAAAAAGAAGGTTAAATCATTATTTGACTGAAGTTGTTGTAGTTGTTAGGTAGTTGATAGGTAATATCAATAATATTAAAATATTAAAACGTACTTCTAAAAGGGGCTTGTCAAAATAGAAATAATAAAAAAAAATTAAAAAGGTAATTATATATAATATAAATTAGTTTAGATAAATTTATTATAATATTTTAGGACATCTATGTATATATACTGTATTTAACACTAGATATATATACCGATTTAATGTCTAAAAATCTTTGTTTGTGTATTATGTGTATCCACCATTCACAGGTTCACAAATTGAGCAAAGCGCGATCCTTATTACATATTCATTCGTGGCTGGCGAAGGTCAAGGCGATGTACTTACTTTTTCATTGGCCTGAAACGTATACAGAGTTATCCTGAGCTAGAGATGTTTATTTTGTTGTTAATAAGCTTGATTTTTTGGAAACACTAATCTAAACAAGTGTTATACACGGTGTTATAGTACTTAAGATAATACGATGCTACAGAGCACTGTATTATCATGCAGTTGTACAGTTGTATAAAATCCCAAGTTCTTTTAAAGGAAAAACAATAGTTACATATAAAGGTTGTATTATTTTTCGTTAAAAATATTTATGATTCTTGATATCTATAATTCTATCACGTACATTCGTAGTACGTATAAATGAACTAGCAATACACAGAAAAATCATTTTGTTAGACACTAACTAGGTATGGTTTTTATATATGTGTATATCATTGAATTTGAGGACAGTCGTGGCGCAGAGGCGCAACGTCTGCCTGTAACGCGATGGTTTCTGGGCTCGATCCCCAGTCAGGGAAGATGGATTTTTCTTATTCCATTTTCTTCGTTTTGGTAAACTAGGCAAAGCGCGACGTTGAGTTCCGCCACACAACACGCAATGCCTCGAAAAAGGCGGAAACCGGGGACGGAGAAAGCAGCGACTAAGTAGCGGATTGTCTTAACACTAGGTTCCCACGGTCCCTGCAGTTCCCTCTGCCTACCCTGCCATGTGCGGGATAAAGCGTGAAGCTAAAAAAAAAATCATTGAATTTGAAATACGATTCCATAAGTTTGGAAATGAAAAGAACATATATCTAGGATATCTTAATGTTTTTTACTACACAATTTACTACTAAAAACAGAGCAGACCGCGGTCGTTTGTGAAGACCGTCTCGTGTGTCTGACGTCGGTCGGAACTCAACGAATTGTCCTTTCATATGGAATAGCGCCAAACAACCGTTCGAACTTGATCGAGTGCGGACACCCCTTGCCAACTCGTATTAAGCTTTGTTTAGAAACGTAATTATTATCAGATTTTTGGTTATAAGTTATGTGGCTGGGTTAATTAATTTTTTAAAACACTTCAAAAAACATAAAAATTTGAATCCAGCGAGATTTTTATGTTTTATTTAAGAATTTATCTATTCTCTGTGTGGATTCTCACTTTTAAGTATTTATATTGTCTTATTAATATATAAAATTTTTTAACTCTCTCGGCTGCATTCTAAAGTTCAGGAAAACAAAACCTAAAATTATATTAAATATAGCTTCACGCTTTGCCCCGCATATTGCAGGGTAGGCAGGAGGGAACTGCAAGAACCATATGAACCTAGTGTTAAGATACTCCGTTGCTTAGTTCCTGCTTTCTCCGTCCCCACTTACCGCCTTTTTCGAGGCATTGCGATTGAGTGGCGGAATTTAATGCCGCGCTTTGCCTAGTTTCAAGAGCGAAGAAAATGGAAATAGACAAATCCATCTTTCCCAACTGGGAATCGAGTCCTCAAACCGTCGCGTTTACAGGCAGACGCTTACGCCTCTGCGCCACGACAGGCCCTCAAATTTAATTAAATATATAAAGTTCTGATAAATAAAAAGCTAACACTACATTATACAAATTCGTCTGGGCATAGAATATAAACGTTGTGGATTCGATTCTCAATCTAGAGGCAGAAAGCGGGTAACGGTGTTTTAGCAATAGGTTTCTTCTACTTGCTATGTACAGAGAAGATGATAACGCGTGAAGCTATAAAAATATTGTGGATAATGGCATAAATGTTAATGATAACTTTGACCATATATTAAAATAAGAAAAATAATTGAAAACGTATAAAAATTTAAGTGCAGTGAGGTACATTCGAACCTGTTTTGAAAACTGTCAAAATGCAATGAAAAATTAAAAGTCAACATAAATTTTAAAAATATATAAGAAATATAAAACGTAAGCAACATTTATCAATAAGAACAAGCGTAGGTACTGGCTAAAACTAAAATATATATAACAAAAATAAAACTAATTCAATTAAATATGTTCCAAGGACATTTTGAGAAAAAAAAAGTGTACGCCGAGCACTTATTTATTTGCTCGACGATACAAAATACCGCATTGAAATCCATTTTCCGCATGAAGATTTATTATTAACTGTACTTGCGGGGAAGAAAAGGGTTCTTTACAACATATTATAATTAGACCGGGCCTGAGCGAGGCACTTTAACAAACAAGTAAAACAACGATCTTATTTGGCGAATTTTAAATTTGTACCTGACCCAAGTCAGCAATGGGGTAGCGTTCATACATTTTTTTCTTTAAAAGATTAATAAATTTACTGTAAAGTTTCAAATGGTTGGAACATACGCTTGTAAAAATAATGAATTAGCCCCTGGTTTCTTGATCCTTCATGTAGCTTTAAATTGTAGTCATATAATAATTGGGGAAGTTTTCAGCACTTGCTGATAAACTTACAAATAGATAATCCTTATCTGGAAGATAAGCAACAAAATTAAGTTTCGCAGGTTTTAGATAGAAATATCTATTAGATAAAGATCTGTTTAAATTATTAGCTTTTATCTGGTAGACAGGTGGTCCTTAGTATTTTAAATATTTTTTAATTCTTACGAATTGTAACTAAAAAAGAATGAATAAAAGTAAGATCGAAATATTCTATTTATATATGAAGTTTTCCTCTCTCTGGCTAGTATTTAAGATTTATATGTTAAATAATAAAATTGTACAGCATTGTCGTTGTTTCTATTGTATAATTTTTATTTTGGTACCTTTAAGGGTGCCTACGTGATTTATCACTGATTAACTTCATTGTATATATATTATAATATCTAAATTTATTTACTTCGAATATTTAAGTATCTTATTTACTATGAAGTTAAAAGATCAAACTTAAAATATAAAATGTACAATTTTGACTTAATCTAAACCAAAATATATTTTAAATCTTCTTCACTCACTTCATTCATACACATTTGTCTCAAATTTTTATGAAAATAAGACAACTGAGTGTCTTTTCGCTAGGTCCAATCAGTCCATCCAGCAATATCTGGGAAAAGGCAAGCTGCTTTACTTTTACCATATTTACATTTGTTCTAAATATAATAAAATATTATCAAGTAATATATATTTTTTTAATATTATTACTTTCACACACGATGCTTGCGGGTTCGATGTTCACGTAAGGGAAATAGGTAATCGTATTAATTCCTATAGCCCGCCCTAGTTAGACAAAATAATAAGCAAAAAAATACATACATATCCTTCTACATTACAGCGTGCTTCAGCTTCACGCTTTAACTCCGCACATGGCAGGGTATTCAAAGGAATCGCAGGAACCATGGGAACTTAGTGTTAACACACTCCGTTCTCTGCTCTTCACCTTTTTCGAGGCATTGCGTGTCGAGTGGCGGAACTCAACGCCGCGCTTTGCCTAGTTACCAGAGCGAGGAAAATGGAAATAGAAAAATCCATTTCTAAATAGGAATCGAACTTACCAATCGTCGCGTTTACGCAGACGCCTCTTCGTAACTACGGTCCTAACGTACTATTACTAATTCTATATATAATATTTATTTCATAAAAATTACAGTGTGACCTCTTTTATATAAATATTATATGTTCAATAATACTAAACATAAATAAATCGTCGTAGCAACAAGATATCAAAGGTATTGACAACTTCACTCCCCAGCTACTCGAGCTATACACGTTCTGTACCTTTTATTAACATAACAGTGACTTGACCTTGTAAATCATAAGACTAAGCTGATTTCTTACTTACAAATAAACTTTTGGTATCATATTATAAGTATTTAGTTCAATAAAAAAATTAATATCTATTTTTTTAACTTCACGCTTTATCCCGCAAATAACAGAATAGGCAGAGGGAACCGCAGGAACCTGTTGAAACCTAGTGTTAAGACACTCCGCTAAATATTTTATAAGGATGGGTCTACCTAACCAAAATGTTGGAAAAATTTTATATATGAACCCTCTTTTACCCACCACAGCATATACCCTTCTTAGGGGTACACATTTCTAGAGATATTGAGTATTTATTTATATACAAATATGGATTTACTTTGATGTTATAAACTCAACAATAGTGTACTACGCAACCAGGTGTATAATGACAATAAAAAATTCTTAGACAACGCGACGCTTCAAAAGTTTCTCAAAGGCTTTCACGGTGTTAGTTTAAAATGACAATGAGAGTAAGGTAACGTACATAGCCGTCACAGGAATAAGCAACACAATTACTGTCTCATTGTATGAAAAGATGAAGATTCGAAGGTTCTATTTTTTTTAATATTTATCTCAATATATGAACATTGGGGTGTCCAAGTTGAGAAATGAGAACTTTCACGCGCACTTTCAATAACTATTTAGTTTATTTTATTTAAAAAAAATTGTTTTAAAATATATTTTTTTTATTTGGCTGTTTATTACTTATTCAATAGTTATAAGTTTGACCTTGGAGATTTCTAGCAAGATAATGCTCCATAGTGAGCTGCAACACTTTACTCTACTACATAAATTACACATATGTTTATAATTTCTGTCTTAAATAGTGTTTAACAATGCGTTAACACTTCTATTGACCTGGAATTCTTACTTTTTATACTTGAAAATGGTATTTTTACATTACTTACCTCCATTTTGTATACATCTGTTCCAATTGACACAATATGTCAGTCGACGAGTACTATTGTATAATTTAACATATATTTAGAGAACGGATATATCTAATTCAAGTGTGACATTACCTACCGAAATTATCACAGCATATCAGCAAATTACAGTCCTATAATGACTTCCGTCAACAATACCGCGTGAGAATATCCCGCTAGCGGCTACCCGACAGCGTCACCCTTGCGATCAACTCAAGTTTAAGAAGTATGTATGTATGTACGTACAATGCGTAATACAAAAGTACGCAGGTACAGATTTTTTTTGTGGCCCCTTTGAGAACATCTGCGTATAAAACGCCGGATAGCAGATGCGAGGCGGCCTATTGTGCCTCGGCATTTTTTTTGCCGTCTACCAAGGCGGATGTTCAGACAAGCTCTGTAAGGAGAATCAATTTTGGAGCAGCGAAGTTTCCGCGGTTGCTTTGGTTTTTATTTTAATTTTTTTTCCTTATCGGAAGCAAAGTTCCGGTAGAAATATAACATATTGATTGATCTCTATAACATACACAACCCTATTGGGCGTGAGAGTTTGATCTAAATTACAATCTTGGTCTTATTTTTATTTGATATATACATTAAAAACACTTTTTGTTTTTTTTTTTTTACTTTTAAGCTCGTCCGGCTTAGAAGCTCAGTGTATTAACCAGTAAAAATAAAATCACTTATTAATTTGCGATTTTAATATATTGCAAAAATTATTAAATATTAGCAAAAATCAACGTCGCGTTTTTTTATTACCAGTATGTCGAATCATGTCATTCCCTTCAGTTGGAGTCCTGCAACTGTCACTTTATAATTACTTAATAATTTAATCTGTTCATTATTTTAAGTAAGTTAATATGTTAATTATTTAATAATTATAAATATATGTAAATAATCCAAGGAGGACTTTTATTAACTACCATTGTATAATGCAAAAACCCCATATTTATACTATAGCATAATCATTTAAATAAAAAAATCAATTTAATAAAAGGCATCCAGATATGACACTACGAATATTAGCTTTCATACGATATCAACGCGTATGAAGCTGTGACTTCAAAATATATTATTATTAAGTTATGCCAAAAGTTGTGCTCATACTCATATAAATGTTGATTTTTGTAAAAAAGGTGTTAACTACCTGGGAAATCATTGTTTCGTAGACGTTATACGACGAGGTAAAGAGACGGTAGTGAGAGGATATTGCGCCTAAAGATTCTGAATTAAATTCATGATCTAATTTCATAACTTTTACTGTCTGATTTTTACCTCACTTCTAATTACAAAGTATATATATCTTCTGTTGCCAGAAGGAAAAAATGATCGGGAAGCGCCAAATATTACTACCATATTATCACATTATTAGCATTACTCTAAACAAATAGCACCTAAGTGGCGTATCTCTGCTTAAATTTTCTAATTTTCTCTAGCATTACTCACAAAAGTTTTCGTTGAATCGCCGTCATTAATTTGCCTCAACTTTTGAGCAAAACAAATGAAACGTAATCTTTTAATCGCTTCAAGCAGCTCAAGATTGCTAACAATCACCTGTGAAAGATCAAAGACTCCCAATTTAAAAATAAAGCCTTTTAACTAAGATGAAAAAGATTGAACAAACGTTTCGGGCCTAATATTGTTTGAAAATGCCAAGTTTTAGTAACTTATAAAATGTTATGTTAGAAATTGGCATCATTGGTGACACATTTACGTACAAGTTCCAAAGTTTTCTTTATTAATTGTTAATTTCACCATTAACGTTGTAAATCGCCTAAAATCTGTAAACAAAAAAAATGTAGAATAATAAGTACTAGTAGCGACGACGGAGAAAGCAGGAACTAAGCAACGGAGTGTCTTAACACTAGGTTTCACGGTTCCTGCAGTTCCTGCAGTGCTGCCATGTGCGGGATAAGGCGTGAAGCTACAAAAAAAATACTAATCTATTTTATAAAGAAATAAAAAAATATGGTTATTTGTATATATTATTAATACATTTTTTAAAAACTTGTGATGCAATCGTTTTCCTCTATAGTAAAACAAGGACAGCAATATTGTTCTATAACGTTAAAGCGAGACGGAAACACCATTTCTGCTGGAGTTCTTCAATTTTGAGTGGAGCCTGTCGTAAGGGTTGAAAAAGGGTCACTAAGAAGGGTGCATTGAACTTTGCACTACTTCGGACTATTGTTCGAGTTCATAAAATGCGAAACTTACATCCAGTTATGTTTGGTTAGTATTAGAATAGTTGCTTTAAATTCATATAAAATGTATAAAGGAGGTTTTTCTTTATTTTCTTTAAAAACAAAAAAAAAACAGTGTCAAAATCATAGTTTCGCGCCAATTGCGTAATGAGTGGTGGAACTTCATTCATTCAAATGTGATTCAAAGTAATAACTTCGACACGATGGCCTCATTTTCCTTATTTTATATACATATTTTATTTTTTAAAGATTTTATCTATTAATACAATTCACGTTACATACATAAACTTGATATACAAAAATTCTACTTTAATCGATAATTAACGAGTCTATTTCAATATTTATAAGGCTATGTATAGGTGTAATTAATTAATTATTATCAATATGTAATTCTTTGAACTGTGACATTATAATATATATATATACCTATAGATACAATTTTACCAATTCATTATAAACTTCAACCTACTTAGATAATTTAGTCACAGACGGTCACATATATAATTTTTTGAAATAAATAACAAGATTATCATCGGTAAATCCTCGTTAGTTAATTCTCGACAAACAAAATCAAATCAAATTTCGTTCCCACCGCATAAATCTCACCCCAATAGTCACGATAAGATTCGCGCTGCAAAAATTCATTCATGGCAATGACCCTAAGGTCCCTAAGAACCTTTGTGAGACCTTTCTCAGGGCTGTACATCTGTCGCTGCACCGGGCCTGCATTCGAGGCGGTTATAACTTTCTTGATCGTTAAGCTTTGCACTGACGTTTAACGAATGCAACTCGAAATGTCATGTGTTTATTGTGAGTTCGCTTTAAAGTTTATTAATGAGATTTTTTTATATATTTGTATATATTTGACGGTCTATAAAAATATATATTATATACTTTTAAAACTCTGCAAATATATTTTTTGTAAATGTGATGACTATCGTAAAGTTTTTTTATATTACAATAGACGATGGGTGAATTACTAAGTTTAATGGATTACAGGGCAGACATCTCGATAATATTGTTTTTATACTTTTTTTTACTAATAATATGTAGATATTAATGTATAATTAAATCCTATTTATAATAAGAATCACTATTTTGTTTGTTTTGTCATATTATTTAACCTGTGTCGTATTTTTTTTGTGCGTTAATTTTAAGTTTCTTTTTATATACTTCATCTCAATTTACACCCCTTCCCTTCCTTTCATAATAATTAGCTATTAATGTTCTAAAACTCTTTGAACTAAACTCCCTGTGTGTTAAACAAGCCGTTAACAAATAAAATTGCTTACTCATATTCTTGTTTTATTATGATGAGTCAGTATTTAGTAACTTAGGATTTTACCGAAATACAATGTCGATATAGGGTGGACGTATTATGTATGTATATCGACCATTTTGTGGACTAAATTAATTATGACAGTTACTTTTGTAGTAAATTCAATAAAACGATGTTTCGTGTTCTTTTTTTATTTCAAATCATTATTTATCATGTAAAAGACATATTTTGTACGTCTGGACGCAATGAATGGACGAACTACTGTGTTTATGGCATTTTTTTTTAAATCGTAGTGTGTCGAAAGCTCTAAACAATTTATAAGCTGTATTTATAAAAACAATTTTGACATTTACCTGTTGTCACATGCAATAAATCAAGCAATGTCATTATTATTAAAGGTGCTTTCTTCAAAAAGAAGTAGCTACGTAGAGACTTCGCATAAAATAAGATATATTTTTAGTCTGTTATAAACAAAGAATTATTAAACATTTTATTTAAAAAAATAAATAAATATATACCTTTGTAGCGATTTGTACTGGCTAATGTTTAATAATTATATAGTATTATCGTTTTTAAAATAAAAATTATAAGTTAGCTAATATAGTGACCTCGTACTGGTGACTAGATTTGTAGATACAAAGCTGGAGGTTATTTTTTACAAGTAAAAACTAAAATGACCTCATGAATCCTCATTTTATAGGTCAATATTAGGTAAAGAATTTAAGTATTTTGTTCTTTTTCCTTTTAAGCTTCCCACTCATAGCAAGGCACGCAGAGGGAACTGCAGGTACCGTGGAAAACTGCTGTTAAGACACTCTTACCTTAGTGTTTTCATCGCTTCTTTTTCGAGGCATTGCGTGTTAAGTGACTCGACGCCGCGCTTTCTTCTTGTTGCGAAAATGGATATGAAAAAATCTATTCTACCCGAGTGGGAATAGAATCCACGTCAAACGTCGTCTGCGCCACGACAGTTCAATATCGAGATAACAATTATGATTTATTAATAAAATTAATAAAAAAATGTAAGTAAATTTAGAAAACCAATAATTTTATTTTGGTTAAGCTTATGACGAATCTCTATTACACCATTTCAAGTAAACATAAACTTAGTAAACGTTTTCAATAACTATTTAACCTTAATAATAACACTTAACACATTTTAGTGATAAAAACACTCAACACTATCTCTGAAGTCATCACAAAGGTAACAAGTAGACAGCAAGACAACAAATAAAATATTAGGTACACTTTTGTAATGGCTTAGAGCGATCTTCATTCATAGTTTCATTGTTCTTGAATATCATTTATGTATAAAAATTTATTACGTTTGAGAATATTTGTAGAATTTTAGGACCGTCGTTGCGTAAAGGCGTAGCGTTTGCCTGTAAAAGTGACGGTTTGTGGGTTCGATTTCCATTTGGGGAAGATAGATTTTCTATTTCCAGTTTTTTCGCTCTGACAACTATGTTAAGCGCGGCGTTAAGTTCCGCCACTCAACACACAATTCTTTGAAACGGCGGAAAGCAGGAAACAGAGTGTCTTACCACTAGGTTCCCATGATTCTTCTGGTTCGCCTATCCTGCTATACGGTAAAGTGTTATGATAAAAAAAAATTCTAGAACGTTTTGGAAATATATTTTTGTTTAATAAAATGGCTTATTTTAAAATTTGATTTTCTTATTTTTATTTTATGTTTATATCTAAAAAAAGGCAAAGATGTTTAGCAGGAAATCACATGAACCGATTATTCGTCACGTACGTAATTCGAACCCACGTCTTCTGGCGCCAGAGACACGCTTGTTTTGTTATATTTTTTATGGTTATTGATTTACTTAATATTATTATTCTTATCTTAAACTAGTACTGGTCAAAGTTAAATTCATTTTAATAAAAAAAGAATTGGAATTTAAACAGATAGCAGGACTAGATGTTTTCTACCTACCTAGCTTCATGTGGGATTATGCCTAAAGCTAAATGTAATAGGTAGGTAGATAAGTTTTTTTTAGCTTCTCGCTTTATTCTGCCTATGGCAGGGTAGGTCCTAGGTAACACAATCAGCTCCCCTCTTTCCGATTTTTGCGTGTCGAGTGGCGGAGCTCAACGCTGCGCTCGCCTTGTAAGAAGAAAAAGGAAAGCCTAGAACGAAGAAAAAGGAAATGGATAAATCCGTATTAACGGGAATCCAACCCACAACCTTTGCGTATACGGGCAGACGCTGAACCTCTGCACCACAACGGTCCTCAGTCTTTTAATATATAAGGTAAGATAAGGTACATAGGTATAGTTGAGATGTGATAGTATATAGATAGCCAAAAAGTAGAAGTATGCATACATATGCAAACATCTATTTCATAAAAGTGTGGTAGAGACATACAATATAAGAAGTTAAATAAAATGTGTGAATCCAAGAAAATCTTAGAAACACGAGATTCGGTTCAGAGGAAGGAGAAATCTTTCATACATGAACAAGAAGCTTGTTTTGTTTAGAATATATTTATTTTATACTTAGAATATATTTAATTAATTAATTTATACTTAGAATATACTTAGAATATATTTAGAATATATTTAATTTATATATATTTATTTTACATAGCAGCCATGTATGTATGTACGTAGAAAATTTTAGATTTACCTTTCATAATGAAATCATTGTAAAGAACACTTTGTTCTTTGTATACAAAGATGAGGTACGATCTAAAGAAAAATATAAAGGCACTTTACCTGCAAAGGTTATTATGTAGTAAAAACTAATTTAGATTTACTGACACAAATACAAAACATTCATTCAAGCTTAGAAGAAGTACAATTGCATACAATAGAAAATTAAAAGAAAATAATTTAATAGAGAACAGGTTTTACTTAAAGATAGTTTACGGATTAAAAAATATCGGGGCAGTTATTTACAATACTTACAACATACTTACCTTAAAAAAAACTAAAATAATAGATAAAAATAAGAAAATAAATATTTTTAAATTCTCATTTTATTAAAAAAAAACAGGTTAAATTATTCACGTTAATGTAATGTCATTTTTTACGAATTAATTTTTAACTTCAACAATGTTTTTAATAATATTATCAGTTATGACGTTAAACCATATGTTAATATGACTGAGTAACAATATTAACACGTGATTTCTATTCCATTTCATCGTGACTTCATTTCAAGTAAAAAAAAAACTATAGGCATGCCTAGTAATTAATATTTTATTTACTTAACATAAACCAGTTCAATTCTCACGCTTGTTTATTATTATAACATAGTACAATATAACTAGTACTTTAAATCCTTAAGGCGAGATTTAAAAATAATTATTTTATTTCAATGAGATAAATTCAGGTATAAATACCTGAATGCATATGCATTTGTGTTCGTTCATTGATAATGAGGCAAAGTTTGTATGTCAAAGGAAATTCTAGACAGTTTTAGAATACATAAAATAAAGAGTAAATGTTATCTTTATAAATATAATGTAATCATTAATTTATAATAAAATCCTTAAATAAGTAAGCCTCAGTCACTTTATACTTAATTTAGTGTAAATTTTTAAATAATGTTACATAATTTTTATTTAAATTAATTTGAAAAAGTGCTATTGTACGGTGACGTAATAGTCCTGTAAATATATCACCGACTCCTGTAAGCATATGGATCAACTTCTAGTACTTTGCTGATTTTATTTAAATATATAAAATATGAGTAGATATTTTCAGAACCCTCGCGGCGATTCCCAGTCAGGGAAAATGAATAATTTTTATTTTATTCGCTCTGGTAACAAGACAAATCGCGGCGTTGAGTTTCGCCACTCAACACACAATACCTTAAAAGGAAAATGGGCAACGGAATGTCTTGACACTATGTTCCTTTGGTTCCTACAAATTCCTACCCTCACACTGCCATGTATACAGCGTGAATACAAAAATCGTAAATTCCGACATCAGTAACTTTAAAAGGTAAAAGTATTGTTCAATAGTAATTTAGATTTTTTGTACCGATCGAGCATCACAGATTCATCAAGTAAGAATATTTTTATATAAAATAATTTTGTATCTATATAAGTTATTTAGTAACTAAGACCAGATTATAATTTTCCACTCATTGAAGATGTATATTTATCATTATATTTTATACTAAATAAAATAATATAAATCACTGTCTCTCAGTGGAAATATTTGTTCAAAATGAGCGACAAGAAACGTGGGCGTTATAGCGAATTTTATAAGCAAAATTCTTAATTAAAAAACCATTATAAATCATTTAGTCATAAGAAAATAAATAAACTAAAGAGAAATAAGAATACTTCAACAAGTTACAGCCACATAAGCTACGTTTTGATTTTCAATTGACTTATAATCTCATTATGGAACTGCACACCAATTGGAATTCATTTTAAATCATTAATTACCAATTAAATTTGACATCATTTTTTATATGAACAATAACGCTTACAAGTTTTGACATACAACAAACTTATTACATCACAAGAACTAATGCCCTTTTGCATAAGCGTTTTCGCAGTATATTAAATTAGTAAAAAGGTATTTAACTTACTTATTCAAATACTTAATAGAATTATAAAATAGTATTGATGCTATCCACAGGTATAAATAAATAATTTGAAATATTTTAAAAAAAATATTAAATAGCCTATTATTGATATGCTCAAATAAGGTTTACTAGAAAATATTATAAAACGGCTTAAATGTAAAAATTAAAAGACGTGGTATAATGGACGAATAAAAATGTTCGACAAAAGAGATTGGATTTTGAAAAAGAATATGTTTTAAAGGAAAAAAACACGGCGAAAAATATCTTTATAAATAAAAGTTAATTTAAAGTTTTGAGTCATTCGAAAAATAACCGCATTGTGTATGAATATTTGTTGTACAATTGTCCAAAAGTTTAAGTCTTATCAAAAATATATAGAATAATTGGAGCGGCAAAACATAAAAATGGTAAAATGTTGACTAAAGGTATAACAGAAATATTTACAAGTGAAAATAATATTTTTTAAAATCCTGATAACATGCAACATGCATGAGAAACGTAAAAATTTAACTTATTTAATTGAAACCATAAATTTACATTTTAAGTTAAGTAAATAAAATTTACTTTTTAATTTCAGTTATGCTAAAATTGAGTAAAAATTGCGTGTCTAAATTTAATTACACTGGAAATATTTATATATCATTATTATCAATACAAAAATATTTGTTATTAATACATATTAAGTAAAGAGGAAAAGTACGTAAATATAGTTATTTAATACGTAAATATTACATTATTTTATTACATCTATAATTATATGAGATATAGTTTTATATAAAAAAAAATAGTTTATTGAACGAAATTTTATGTATTTTTTTTTAATTTATTAAGCATCTGCCGGACAGAAGAGTATTCTGTGGTCCACATAGCTTTAACATCAAATACCTTTGACAGCTGTCAGTTGTTGTCAAAATGGCACGTCAGCAGCAGGATGTCGATGAGCTTTTCGATGTTAAAAATGCATATTATGTTGGAAATTATCAACAAGCCATAAATGAAGCGCAAAATGTGAATGTAAGTACTCCTATAATTGTTTTAAAAGTGTATTTACAACTTTTTTGTTGTGATAATAGAGGTTGCTGTTGATGCCGATGACGTGTTGACATTTGTTTTGATATAAATTTGTAACAAAATGCATGTTTTTATTAAATACTTAATTTGAACTTATTTGTAATTCACTTGCTTTATAATAATTAAGTATATACACGTCTAATACTATAATATGTTTACTTTACAGCCTTCTTCTCCGCTTATAGCTCTCCAACGAGATGCTTTTCTGTACCGATCATACATTGCACAAGGCAACTATAGAATTGTTTTACAAGAGCTTAAAAGCGCTGACCCTATGTTACAACCATTAAAGACACTGGTAGATTATTTATCCCCTGGGGCTAATAAACCAGCGATAGTTTCTGACATTGATGCTAGAGTAAGTGGAAATGTATTTAGTTGCTAGAAAATAATATTTAAACAACCTATTTAACATTTTTTATTTATATCTATTTACTTGTTGAAGTGTTATTGACTTATTTTTACATGTAAATTTCTTTAAATCAAAAACAGGTTGCAAAAGGAACGGAGCTTACAAATGAAATATTCCTTATTGTTGCTTCGACTATCTATTACCATGAAGGAAATTACGAAGCAGCATTAAAGTGAGTTTTTCATACTTTTTTTTATTTGAAATGTTATTAATGCTATGCATACTTGACCCTTACCCTAAATATTAATTATACATTACTGTTTTCTTTGAATTTATTATATATTTTGTTTACATACTTATCTAAAAAAAGAGAATATTAAAGTTATGAAATATTAATTATTAGTTAACATATTAACTTCTCTCATTATAGGATTTTACATGAAGCTGAAACATTAGAACTTAGAGCATTCACATTACAATGCTTGCTGGCAATGAATAGACCAGACCTTGCTCGGAAACAACTTAAAGCATTGCAAGACATAGAAGATGATAGCACCTTAACTCAACTTGCACAAAGTTGGCTTAATTTGGCGCAGGTAAATAAAAAAAAAATCACTAAATTTATATCTAAATCTACCCAAGTTAGGTGTTTATATAGGTATAGTGGTATTATTATTGTAACACATTTGCTTGGATGTATCCATTACAGAACATATTTGGTCCCTGTTAATAAAAAAAATATTGTATTGTGTTTAAACATGGTAGATTTTGTTACTAAGAGGTTAAGTGCTGGACATACAGACTGCTATGTTGTATATCTATCATATGTTAATGTGAAATTTTATATAATATTTTTTATTTTAAGCATTACACTCGATTTTAGTACACAAAGGTGGACTTATCTCTATAACTTTTTCTATACTATGGATTTTATAATTTCATATTATTTTATTCTACAGGGTGGACCAGGAGTTCAAGATGCACACTACAGTATAATGGAGCTGACGGAACGACTTGGTGCATTGGGTGCTGGACCCTCGGCTGTAGGTGCTGCTGCTGCTGCTTGTAGAGGTAATCATTTTAATTTTACTATATTTAATAAATTTTTGTAATTTTAATTTAATTTTATATATTATATAGCTATTGAGTCATGTATTCTTCATCACGCCGCATCAAGATTCTCATATGCTTTATACAACTTACTTCGTTGTTAGCATCTCTGTACGGAGTTTTTTTACGAATTTTCGCTACCGAAATATTATTACAAAGAACAATCGCTGGGCTGGGCGAGACAAAGCTATTTTTATTACCTACAACATTTTTATGATTTAAAAAGTGTTAATCCACAAACTAAAATTAAATAAAACTTTGACTTCAAAACTCTATGAAGTTATTATATGCAAATTATTTATTTGAAATATATAATGATAGTATTTTTATTTTAAGGCATGTGGGAGGAAGCCGAGCAAATGTTGACAGAGGCTCAGACGAGGGCGCCACAACAACCGGAATTGTTGCTAGGGCTCGCTGTTACTGCAGCTCACAGTGGGAAACCCCCAGAGGTACATATATAATATATAATAATGATAATAACTCTTTGTTATAGTATTGGAAAACAAAAATAAGTACAAGGGTAAAGAACAGTTGCTATCTGGAGGCAAAAGGAATAGGAAATTAAGAAAGAGTGAGTTAGGGTGTAATAACTAGTAATTGATAAATATATAGTGTCAAGCACTCCGTTGCCTAGTCCCTGCTTTCTCCGTCTCCACTTTCCTCCTTTTTCGAGACATGGCATGTTGAGTGGCGGAACTTAACGCTGTGCTTTGCCTAGTTGCCAGGGCGAAGAATTATATAGAAGTAAGAGGACCGCCTGTGAACGCGACGATTTGAGGGTTCGATTCACACACGGGGTAGATGGATTTTTCTATTTCCATTTTCTTCGCTCTGGAAATTAGGAAACTACTAACTACTAACTAGTGTCAAGCACTCCGTTGCCTAATCCCTGCTTTCTCCGTCTCCACTTTCCGCCTTTTTCGAGACATGGCGTGTTGAGTGGCGGAACTTAACGCTGTGCTTTGCCTAGTTGCCAGGGCGAAGAAAATGAATATGGAAAAATTCACCCTACCTGATTGGGAATCGAACCCACAAACTGTCGTCCTTACAGGCAGATGCTGCGCCTCTTCGTCACGACGGTTATTAATATACGTACGAGGGTCAAACTGAAAGTTCTTAGAAAATCAAAAACTAAGCATTCTAGCAAGTTATTAGTTTCATTATAACTTTTCAAAATAGCGTCCATTTACATCAATACATCGCTGCATTCGATGGAACCATTGAGAAAAGCACCTTGCCCACTCGGCCTTAGGGGTCTCTTCAACGGCGTTTTGAAACGCAGCCACTGCTTCTTCGGCGTCCATAAAATGTTTTCCTCGAAGTTTTTCTTTTATTTTCGGGAATAAATAAAAATCGCAGGGTGCGAGGTCGGGGCTATACGGCGGGTGACCCAGTAATTCCACGTCTAAGGTCCCCAAATAGTCGATCGTTTGCCTGGGGGTTGCGACGAGGCATTGTCGTGATGAAGGATCCTGCTGCGAGGTCGTTGCTCTCGAACTTTTTCCAAGACAAGTGGCAAACAGTTGTTAGTGTACCACTCTGCATTAACCGTTTTCTGATCCTCTAAGACAACTGTCGCTTAATGACCTGTCTTTCCGAAGAACGAGGCCACCATCTTTTTTCCAACACTTCGACCGCTCTTCACTTTAGTTGGCAACTCTTCGGAAGGAAACACCTACTGAGCAGACTGTCTTTTGGTTTCCGGATCATAACAGTAAATTCAGCTTTCGTCACACGTTAGTATGTCGAACACAGCATTTGAGTCACCTCCGTTAAATTTTTGGATCATTCCTCGGCACCAATCAACACGGCGGAGTTTTTGAGCCTCGGTCAAATTATGCGGTATCCAGCGGGCACAAAGCTTCCTGACCGCTAAATGTTCATGGAGGATTTTGTGCACTTGACTCATACCTATGCCTAGACTTGTCCGAATCTGCTGATAGGTCACTCTTTTGTCAGTCTCTATCATACGCCGCACAACACTGATATTATCTTCAGTCGTCGCTGTAGAAGGCCGTCCCTCACGCAAATCATCGGTGAGATTAGTTCGACCACGTTTGAATTCATTAAACCAGTTGTAAACTGTGGCACGAGATGGGGCTTCATCGTGAAAAGCCAATCGAAGTCTATCATAACTTTCTTGTTGACTTATATGACATCGAAAGTCATAAAAAATCATTGCACGAAAATTTTCTCGGCTTAAATTCATTCTGACGTGCACAGACAATTTTCAATTTGCCGCCAAATCGTAAAACAAATGACAATTGAATGAAATGTTTACTCAATATTATTGGTAAAGAGTTCTATTTTCTAAATTTAAACTTATTTTTTTAATATAATGCTTTTAAGTTGCCAGTTCTAAAAACTTTCAGTTTGACCCTCGTATGTATTCGCCACTCAACACGCAATGCCTTGAAAAAGGTTGAAACATTGAACAGAGGGACAAGCAACGGAGTGTCTTAACACTAGGTTCCTGCAGTTCCCTCTGCCTATCTTGCCATGTGCGGGATAAAGCGTGAAGATATAAAAAAAAACTATTTATTCGTGCGTTGTTCCAGGTGTCGTCCCGCTACCTCGCGCAGCTGCTGGACGCGCACGCCGACCACCCCTTCTCCAAGGAGTACAACGCTAAAGTCAACGAGTTCAAGCGACTCGCCGCACAGTACCAGCCCTCTGTCGCATCTTAGATGTTTCTATTGTATTGTATTGCTTCAAAATTATTTTATTGTGAAAGTTTAATAATAATAAACATATGTTATTGATTTTGTGTTTTTTTTGGAGAAATGTTGGATTTTTGTTGGAATTCTTGGAGTTGTTTTAGATTTAAATAAATTTTGTAGGTACGTAATGAGTGCATGTTGTAATGGTTAATTATATTTTATTTGTGTAAAATTAAAAAAGTGTTAAATGTATCGTAATTTTTTGTTTTAATGGAAAACTCTTTAGCATACCAATGTTAATGGATTTCTATTACGTTAGAGTACATAAGTTTTGTGTTTCAAGAATTCTACAAATTAACTGATGAGATAATAGTTCTAGACAGACCCATATTTTGCTATACTAGTTACTTTGCTACTTATATCAAGTACAAATTAACTCGGAAATCAAAGCCTCACCGACACATTATTATTAAATGTTATATATAAAAAGATTACAATTGCTATTGTTTTTTTTATATCTTCACGCTTTATCCTGCACATGCCTACCCTAGACAGAAGGAACCGCAGGAACCATATGAGCCTAGTGTTAAGACACTCCTTTCTCTGATTGCGCATTTTTGAAGGCATTGCGTTGAGTGGCGTGTGTGAGTGATTGAGTGGCGGAACTCTACGCCGCGCATTGCCTACTTGCCAGAGCGAAGAAATGAGAAATGACAATATTCGTCTTTCCCGAGTGGGACTTGAACATGCAGACCATCGCGTTTACAGACGCTGCACTTATTGTATTTATAATACCTATACAACCTCAATGGAAATAGAAAGGAAAATTTAGTAAAAACAACAAGTTTTGTACAAAAATATCTAATAAAAGCTATAATCATAGTCAGTATCGACATCGTCTTCGTCGTCTGCTCCCGTGGCGTTGGCGAGCTGCCTCAGCTGGCGTAGCTTCTCTTCCATATCGGCTACGTCCAATGCGTCCGTGCTGTCGTAGTTATCTCCCTTCACTAGACTCCAATCGGTTGTTGATTCTGTTTTATGGCTTATTTCTCCCGTCGTACCTTCAATTTTGGAAAATTCTTTATAAATAAATTTTATATTAATAACACAAATAAAAGGGCTTTTATAAAAATAGCTTTTTTTAGCTTCACGCTTTATCCCGCACACGGCGGGGTAGGCAGAGGGAACTGCAGGAACCATACGAACCTAGTGTTAAGACACTCCGTTGCTTAGTCCCTGCTTTTTTTCGTCTCCATTTTCCGCCTTTTTCGAGGCCTTGCGTATTGAGTGGCGGAACTCAACGCCGCGCTTTGCCTAGTTGCCAGAGCGAAGAAAAAGGAAATAGAAAAATCCATCTTCCTTGAGGGGGAATCGAACCCAGAAACCGTCGCATTTAGAGGCAGACGCTTACGCCTCTGCGCCACAACGGTCCTCTCACTTTTTAGTAGCAGTAGTTTTTCTTCTTTCCTTTATTTATGGCGTCTAGAGCGTGCCAGTTAAGCAATTCGAGCACTTCGACATTGTTACGTTGAATTGAGAACAAGTTAGAAGTGTCTTTTTAGTCCTTTAAAATATTTATACTGAGATGATTTATCTTATGTCTTCTAACATTTAAATAAAGTACATATATACCATAATGTATGTATGCTAGTTAACTTACCATGCGGTGATATATCCACGGGATCAGCGCCTACAATGGGCGGCGCAGTGTACGCTTCCAGGTCTTGTTCAACATTACTCTCTTTTTCTATTTGCTCCTGCTTGTGTTGGTGTCGCCAAGCCTTTTGGAGGTTGAAGCGCTCTGGTCTGTAATAGGTTTGAATCTAATTTAAATTCACAAAATTGTGAATTTCTTAACAGCCATAATTAAGGATAAAGCTTTCGCATACTTTAAAATATTTTATTTTAACATAATACGGGTAAAATTTATACATAACATATATGATACCGTCATATAATATATGTTTTCATAATTTAGATAACGTGTAAATAAGTATGTGTTATAAAAGAATACTTGAAGAAGACTTAGAAATTTGAACGCCGCGTAATTTGGGCTTGCATGGTTTAAATTTTTAAAAGGTTTTTTTTAAGTATCCTTAGTGATTAACACTTAAAAGTCATAAAAATAAGTAAATGTTATACTTGCTTTTCACCATCCTTATATACTTTCGCTTCAAGGTTTTGTATATCATGTCTAATGTCAGCTAGTAAAAGTAGCATTAAGTCCAATGAGCCTTTCGGTCCACGAGCACCACGTGGTCCACGCGGTCCAGTGTCACCTTTTGGACCCTCCATGCCTGGAGGACCAGCTGGACCCTATAATAAATAAAATGTGTAAAGTACACAGAAATCAAGTATTTAGATCAAATAAGTAAAATGTTTATTTTTTGATATGTCATTATAATGGAATTAGATTGCAGTAATTTGTTTATTTTTTTTAGCTTCACGCTTTATCCCGCACAAAGCAAGATAGGCAGAGGGTACGATAGGAACCGTAGGAACCTAATGTTAAGATACTTGGATTCCTGCTTTCCACCTTTTCGAGCTATTGCGTCCTGAGTGACGTAGCACAACGCCGCGCTTGCTTGCTTGCTTCCAGACTAAAGAAAGAGTAAAGAAAGAAAATCGTTGCGTTTACAGGCAGACCACAGTTCTCTTGTACTTTTGTAAAGCATTAATACTTACTCTCGGTCCTCGTTCACATCGGCAGTATCCTCCCTCCAATTTGGCCGTGGCATCGAGTACTCTGTAAGCATATGTGCCCTCTGCGAAACGACCATCATCTGTTGTAAATATTTGAATGTTCAATATAGTAACGATTTAGAGTTTAAAGGAATACATATGTTACAAAAGAATAATTATACAGTCAATATTTGAAAGAAATTTCTTATAGTTTTTATGAAATTGAATCTTGAGAACCATATTGCAGCTGTCATTGTGAACGTGCCAAGAAGCCTTAAGGCGTATGCTATCGCCGGCTCAATGTCCATACGTAAACGTAGACGTAAAAACATAGACAATTGTCTACTTGTAAAACGTCTTAAATGTAATTAAAGAAGCGAAACAAAAATATTGTGTCCGTTCTATTTAAAATAACATACATTAAGTAACTTGAAAAAGTTCTAAGAAAAATAAGCACTCAATGATATACCTTCCCCTTTAAACATGGGATTTTCTAACAATTTCTTCAGCGCCGCCTGCGTCGTGTGCAGCTGGTCGCTTAGCTGCTTCACTTTTCTTGACAGCCAAGATACTGTATCGCACGGCGCGTAACACCTGGATGAAGCTCGCACCAGCGGTAGAGGCTCCTACACAGATTATATATATAACTTACAAAGTAAGAAACTTTAAGTACATTTTGTGTTTCTTTATGAGTATGAAGTATGAGAGGTGAAAATATTTTGTTTTTACTTATATATAATATTTCTATATTGTAGGTAAAAATTGAATCACAATAATAAGAACTTATACGTCCTTTAGATTACTCTTAGATAGATTTTAGGACTCATCTACCTGCTGGGTGTGTGGGGGTATAGGGTAGGCATAGGGGGAATAAATCAGTGTTAAGTTGTCCATCATTTAGCATTTTCATATTCATTTGGTAGCTTCAACAGCCTTGTCTCATTTGTTTGCCAACAAATTTACATTGCAGTCAAGTAAATTGACATTTATTTAAGTTTTTGTACACAGATTTAGAAGTATAAAGCTTTAAGTTAAGATCCAGTAAGTTTAAAGGTTTCTTAACTTTTAATTGTTAAGAAACCATTAATAAGTAATCTCTGATTGAAAAAGTAACGTTAAAAGTTTATTTGCTTGAACGCGCTTATGTCAGTAATTACTTAAGCCGAAAAATAATCGCGTCAGAAATGGCGTCTGTAGTCTTTAAGCAGTAATAATTAACATAATGCTTATTGTTTCGTTTCTCCAATTCTCCATCGTAGATTACATTTAATTATTACCAAATATGTACAGTCTGTAAAGTAATATCTATTAAATATACCTTCAAAGCGATAGCTACCGATTGTATGCATCTCCTGCCGTCGCTGGCCACTATGAGAGGCGGTGCACACTCGCAGTGGTACCCGCCAGGGTCGTTTATGCATAGCTGGTCGCAACCACCGTTGTGTGTTTCGCATTCGTTTATATCTATAAATAAAATATATAATATATATAATATATATTAGCTAGCAAGTTATTTTTATGGTTTTGAAAGTGATCATCTGTACTAAGGATAGAAAATATACTTAAAAAAAACATAGAATTGCGCAATATTATTCTCTCTCGCCAAACGATTCTTCTTTGTGATAATATTCTTTTAGCAGAAATTTGTAAAAATCTGCCTACAAAAATGCTATAAGCGAAATAAGTTGTATAAAACAAAAGTAAATACGAATTTAGACGCAGCGTGGTGAAGTGGTTAGAGCGCTTGGACGGTTTTCAAGAGACGCAGGTTCAAATCCCGCTGTATTTAAAGAACAATTATTAGATAAATTAAGTATAATAGTAAGCATTAATTTTTTTGAAATTAATTAGAAATAAAAAATCAATTGTATCTTAGCAGTACATTTTCTCAATTTACCGGGGATCCTATAATATATGGGGTTAATAAATTAAGTGACTTGATAAATTAAATAATTGAATGACAACAATTTTAATTCGATTTAATATTAATTATCTGTAAAGCATAAAAATTATATGTAACTGGACTGCGCCTATTGGAAACACGGCCACTTGTGTGTGTGGAAATTAGGACGTGTTTTACGGTTCACTTTTTTAAAATATTATCATATCCAATTCATATAACAGTGCAAAAGTCGAAAAATACGCTTATATGTTACAAAAAAGACATATAAAATATATAATATCCACTATATATTAATATATTTTGATACTTTACCTACACAAAAAGGCTGTTTCTTTCTTATATAGCTGTCTTCGTCAAACCTGAATCCTTGATGACACGTGCACCATATCCGTTGGTCTCGCACGGCGCACGCTTGCTCGCACAGTCGAAGGCTGCACGGGTCTACTGTTTTTGGAATGCATCTGAAAAATTAAAAAATATTTTTACCAACCGTCGTAGCTCAGAGGCGTGGCGTCTACCTGTAAACGCGACGGTTTGTGGATTCTATTTCCACTTCGGGAAGATGATTTTTTTTATATCTTCTCCGCTCTGGCATTGCCTCGCAATGCCTCGAAAAAAGGCGGAAAGTTCCTGTGGTTCCTCGTGTACTCTCTGTCTACCCTGCCTTGTGCGGAATAAAGTGTAGAGCTATTTTTACCTATAGTTGTGAAGGAACAATAAGTACCTGAAGGCAAACCTGATAGTTAAAAATTTTAATAGAGATTTTTGAAATTCATATTTTGAAACTGAAAATGGTGTTTTTCATGTTCTCATTATGGTAAAACACGAGCACGACATTGAACTGAGCATTTTTTCTCCAAAAATTTCTCCATTTCAGGGGAAAAGTTGCGAACTGAGCATTTAGCCAATAATATCAAGAAGATTTTAATGGCTAAATCTATTGTAAATACATACGAAGATGGAAGACAGAAAATTTATAAAAGCAATTTTTAAATTCATTTTCAATTCAACATAGTTGTTTTATGTTAAGAAAATGAAAACAGGAAGCTTCTCATTTAGAAGCGATTGTTTGAATCGATTATTCGTTTTATCTTACGTGGAGTGTTGTTAATAGCTTTTTGACGCTTTTAACATTTACTGTGCTTAATTATTCTAGCGTCATAGTGAAAAATAAACGTGAAAGAAGCCTAACAACAAATATAAAAAAAATTTTTCTTTTAAAGTAAGTTAAAATCCTATAAATAGACCAGTTTATAGCGCTGCGCTCACGCTCACTCAGGCTTCCTACTTCATTCCACTCAAAACCCCTGTTTTGAAGTAACCGCAAGTGGAAGTAACCGCAGGAACTGTGGAAACCTAGACTTAATATACTCCGTTCCACCCTTCTCGCTTTTTCCTCCTCGAAAAAAGGCGAAAAGCGGGGACGGAGAAAGCAAGGACTAAGCAACGGAGTGTCTTAATACTAGGTTCCTATAGTTTCTGCAGTTCCCTCTGCCTACCCTGCAATATGCGGGATAAAGCGTGAAGCTATAAAAAAAATAAAAAAAATAATAATAATTCTAGGTATAGTGTTAATACTAACCGTCCAGCGATATAATTATAGCCTTCACAGCAGTTCAGCCGGATGCACTGAATGTCGACACCATCCACGCGACAAGTTTCTCTCGATCGCAGTAATCTATCTGTTGGACAGATCTCTTGTGTGTCTGCCCTGAAATTTTTAACAACACAAATGAAATATACTTATCATTACTTACAATTAGAATAATATCACTATGATGTAAAAATTCTGTATATTAATACTATAAATTAAAGTGCAACTAAAAAACACTAAACATGTATACAAAAATATTTTATATGCTCCAAACGTCCATCTTAAGCCTAACAGGGTAGGCAGAGCGAACTGCAGGGACCGTGGGAACGTAGTGTTAAGACACTCCGTTGCTTAGTCCCTGCTTTCTCCGTCCCCGCTTTCCGCCTTTTTTCGAGGCATTGCGTGTTGAGTGGCGGAACTCAACGCCGCGCTTTGTCTACTTTGCCAGAGCGAAGAAAATGGAAATAGAAAATTCCATCTTCTCCGTCCATCGCGTTACAGGCAGACGTTGCTCCTCTGCGCCACGACGGTCCTCAATACTTAAACTAATTTTAATTTCTATAACTAGTATTGTTATTATTCATACATATTTTAAGAATTTAGTTTCTACACGTTTTTATAACACGGATATAAAGTGTTTCTATAAAAAGATAATTATTTTATTTACTCTCATTCGCAAAACATTCGTTTGGCTCCAAGGTTTGTGTAAACAAAAAAAAGTAAGCAGAGAAAAATAAAAGAGAGGCGAATCTCAATGTCGCACTTGTTACGAGAACAAGGAAATGAAAATTTATATCACTGAGCAGGAATCGAACTCATAGCATTTACAGTCAGACAGTTTGTGTCACGCCATGTTTGTCTTATTTTAAGGACTTTATTGATTAATTATAATGAGACGAGATTAACGTAATGAATGTGGAAAGACGTTTTGCTGCCGGTAACATAATGAACGCTGCCTTAGCTGCGTTGTTGAGACGTCGGTCAGACGTGCGTTTGTAAAATGATCACAATAGGTTTAGGGAAACCTGGTTGAGTTTGTTGTGGGCTCTTCTCACCAGACCGCGCTTGGAACCCTCGTAACTTTAGTTTTATGTCGTGGTGTGTGTAGGTTTCAGAGGGGCTCAATTCGATATTTATTATCGAATTAGGCTCCTCTCACACTCCTCCGTTCTCTCTATCTGACGTACACCACATGGGATCATCTTATAACGTCAGTTCTGCTTCCGACGCTGTTACATGGCATTGAAACGCGGGTATTACAAAAGAAGAATGAAATGTGGAGATACGATTTACGATTTCTTTCTATATGCGGAGTCAGCTTAGCTAACCGAATCCACAACGAAGAGATACACATGATGGTAGAGACCAGCGAGGATGTCGAAGTGAGAATGAAAAAGAACGTGCTCAGATGGTTTGGGCACGTCGAAAGAATGGTAAAAAAGATATACGAAGCAATAGTAAGTGGTAAAAGATGTAAGGGGAGACCTCAGTTTACTTACTAAAACACAGTATCGAAATCAGTACTGGAGGAAGCTCACGTTAAAAACATAGGGACTCCCCGGAGAGCAAGTATAAAGGGTTTGAAGACAATGGACGAGGCGAAAGAGGTATGCAAAGACCGCAGCATTTGGCGCTCGTTCTCCCTAACTACCCCGCTACGGATAGAGCGTAAAGCTATGTATATATTATAATGAGAATAAAAAAATAAATATAATATTATTCATTAAAGAAAGCAAAGCGGAAACAAGCAGGAACTAAAGCAACGGAGTGTCTTAACACTACGTTCCTATGGTTCCTGCAGTTCCCTCTGTCTACCCTGCCATGTGCGGGATAAAGCGCGAAGCTAAAAAAAAAATTTAAGTAAACTAACTAAAAGTATTACTAACTAAAACTATTTACATCTAATTAGATTTTAATTTTTGTAAATAGCTGCTTAATGAATACGTAACTTCGATATTTTACATTTAAATGAAACGGTTTAATCGAGGTCATTAAATTCGGACAACCCATCGATTAATCCGTTCAAAATTCTTACATTTAACCAAGCCATTTAACCAGGTATATACTCTACTATAAACACGATTAAGCAAATAATGACGTCAAAGTAAACATTAGCCTACAATCAAGTGTCTTATCAATTATTTGTTCTATATACCGGGGATACATGATGTCATACAAATAAATTGGTTACCAGGACGACAACTCGATTATTGTAAGTGGAGCTGTTTGGTGTCACGCTTTATGTGCTGTATAAATATGTTGTGAGTGAACTGTATATCTTACAGCTTCGGCGTGGCTTATGGATTTTGATACATGTTTTAAACGGTAAATTGCCTTTAAATACCAAAAACTGAAATTTAACATAATATATACGTATATTAATAGATAACAATGTTTAAAAAAAAGGCGGAAAGCAGGGACTAAGCAACGGAGTGTCTTAACACTAGGTTCCAATAGTTCCTGCAGTTTCCGCTGCCCACCCCGCCATGTGCGGGATAAAGCGTGAAGCTAAAAAAAAAACTTTTAACTTTACAAAATAAATTAATATACATACCTATATGTTATTTTAATAACATACATATGTCTATATTAATATTTTATTTAAATTTAAGCATTCACGTTGAATCAAAACTTAAATTTTTTTCATTCAATGGTTTGTTCGAGCTATGCGATAATTTTTGGATATTTCACAAAATATATTTTGATTAATAAAATTTATGTAGATGGTTTATTTGTTAAAGTTCTTAAAGCTATATAGTATATCTTTTAAATGTTTCTGATACTGGGTTTATAGTCTATGTGAGTTTACATAGAGAATATATATAGATATAAATAGGCCTAAAACTGCAACTTTAACTCGATTGTATCAAATCCATAGGTCTTTCACGAGGCAGAGGGTACGCCTTACCTAATAAAAGATTTTATAAATGATTACGCTCTGGGAATGAGCTCGCTCCCGTTTCAAAGATATCAACGTTGTATAAAAACAATTGGCTATAAACAATTAGCTATTTATAAATTACTAAATTAAAAAAGGAGGAAAACATGAGGAGTTTTTGCATTAGTTCTTTTTGGGGGCATTTACTTTATTAAATGAATTAAAATAAATTAACTTCATACTTTAACTCGCTCATAGCAGGGTAAGTAGAAAGAATCGCAGGAACCTTGAGAACCTAGTGTTAAAACACTCCGTACTGCGTAGACACTCTTTTTGAATTTTATCATATTTTCAAGAAGATTGATTTGAATCATTTTCTTTAAAGACAAATCTCTATCTCTATATTTCTAATTTTAAAAAAAAATATTTTTAGATAAAATATTAAATGTGGATACGGTTTCAACCAATGGCAATTCATTAAACTTTATTTTACAATAATGTTGAGTTCTAGAATAGAAATAAACATTGTCAAGTGTTAAGTAGGTTTTAAATTTACAACTACTATACATATTACATGGCAGCACACACGCATCACAATGACACACTGTCAATTCATTTGGTTATAGCAAGTTATTAACCGCGACTTTGTTTTCTTGGACTATGAAATGTAAAATCGATTTTTATTCTTATCCTTTTGGAATTTTAAGACCATTTACAGCTTTCTAACTGAAAAGTTTCTTCTCAAAAGTCGTTCAGTAATGAACGTTCAATGGAGCTTAAAAAGCTTTTCTGTATACTACTAAGTTATTAAATAAACAACCTATTTAAATAATTAAATAATAAATATAGGCTTATTTAATCTGTCAATATGATTTCCTCTAACTGATAAACATTCCATATACCAGAGTTCGCGTTAAAAATGCAAGGGGTCAACGCTCTGCACTCAGCTGCAATTCAATTACCACACTATGTGGGCCCTTGCTCCAATGTTATTAATAGTGGTACTAGCCAGATTCTTAGAAACCGAATACTTTATACTGTACTTATATTTACTGTGGTACAAGTAGATCAAAGTAGTTTTGATGAGGGAATATTGTTTTTTTTTCTAGTTTTGTAAACGTTCCTTAACGTATTTATTTTTATTTCATATATAAAATAAAATATAATTTAAGTAAAATTGGTCGTCATTATTCTATGATATGATGACAAGATAAATAAAATATTTATGTTACAGAAGATATACTATTAACTTTATATTACAAAGTGTTTCAAATTCTAATTCTACGCATATTTACGTTATAAATTCTACAGCTGTAACCCATCCGATAACGATACTTTTTAAAGCTTTAATGATTAATTTTACTTATTAATTATAAGAAAATTGTATAATTTTATTTTTTTATTAATTTTAAAATGTTATTTAAAATTAAAAAATACAGTTTCACAAAAACATAAGAAAACCTAGTCTATATTTAGGTTTAATAGTTAGGGAGATTGGGTGGTTTATTATAATATTATCTGTATTATATCCAGCTATCGCTCTTTTGGGTGTCCAAGGGCCCTAAAGTTGGGCACTATCTTTCGATGTAATTTCTAGGCCGACATGTAACTTGGTCATATCATTACAATGTGACTGACTCCAGAGCTGTGTGTATCACATATGGGGCCAGCAAGTGCCGAACGTCTAGGTAGTGTTGAAGTGGGCATCTTTATTTCCGTGACGTGGAAGCTCTTGAGTAGTCCAAGATAATTCTAGTTTTTATTCGTTGCCTTATAAAATAGTACGTCAGAACAGTCTTTTCAAGTTTTAGTATGCAAAATAATTAGTAATAGTATTCGTGTATAAAATATATTTTTGAAACACATATTCGTTTCGACGAAAGCTTAGGTACAAATTCTTATCTAGGTTACATTTCCCAGTGATAAATGACGAGTGTAAAATATGTCACTTCAAGTACGCCAATGATTGCTGATTGAGTTGTTTCGTAGAATAATTTGATGGGACTAAAAACTTTTTCTGTGACATTGTACTTATATAAGTTTTTTTTTTCTTTTTATTTTCGTGATATTCTTTATTGCTACATGTATATATATATATATATATATATATATATATATATATATATATATATATATGTATATATATATATATATATATATATATATATATATATATATATATATATATATATATATATATATATATATATATATATATATATATATATATATATATATATATATATATATATATATATATATATATATATATATATATATATATATATATATATATATATATATATATATATATATATATATATATATATATATATATATATATATATATATATATATATATAAATTCATACTTACATTGGACAACCTAAGCATTAATTTGAACAAACATTTTAAAAATCACATTTCGTTTTCCCTATGACTAACTGACTAATAAAAAATCGTAATACAAACAACCCAAAAATGTAGTCTCTATCACAGACTAAAAAAAAGTAAAAAAATCACTATCATATGAGTTCCGCCACACAACAAGCAATACTTCAAAAAGGCGGAGTGCAGAGACGGAGAAAGCAGGGACTAAGTAACGGAGTGTCTTAACACTAGGTTCCTCTAATTCCCGCAGTTCACTCCGCCTACCCTATAGATACCCTACCCGATAGAAAAATATCACCATCACAACACACTGTCACTAATCAACTCACACGTCAATGGCGTCGTCACGGTAACCATCCTCAGCATAGTACCCCGTATCTTGACAGAGTACCAGGGAGACAGGAGTGAGCAGGAGTGCGCACGCCGTACCGAGCGACACGCGCATCGTGACTGCGGCACAGCTATGCGTTTAAGCACAAACGCCCAAACCATATTTTATTTATAATTATATATAACAAAAATGCATGCGAAATGCGAGTGGGCTTATCGTTTCGTCCCTTTGATAATACTTTGTGGCTGGTTCTTTTAAGTTGCCCTTTGTTTTTGTTTATGAAAATATTTGGATTTTTTTTTATAATAAGAGTTCAAAGTTATTTCAAAATAATTTTTATTATTTTGCAAATTTTCATATGTAAATTTAAAATGTTATGACATTATGTCTTCTTTCTTCTATATCAATAAAGTAAGTATATTAATTTGGTTTAGGTTCGTATGTAGTTTTTTGTCCTTTTCTTCCTCTAAGTAAAAAGACAGCGCAGTTCTTTTAAATCATCCTCACAACAGTATTATTATTAATACTATTATTTGTGTGTACAGTACTCTATATCGTGATTCAGTAATGGTCTCTCGAGCCTATGGTTTGCAGATTAATTAAGATTAGTGCTATAAATGAATTCATTGTGTGACTTTAGATTTGAATTACGTCCACGCGTCTTAGTGCATCGTTTATTAGATGAAATAACATCCTTGTACGCTACATAGACTAGCATTATCATATCATTATAATGTATTGAGTAAATTACATGTGTATAAAAAGTAATATACTGTACATTGTTTAAATTTAATTAAATTTTTTATTTTGTGAAGCAACTCTCGGGCAAACGCGACGGTTTATGGATACAATTTCCACTTTGGGGACGATGGATTTCATTTTATTTTCTTTCTCTCTGGTAACAAGCAAGCGCGGCGTTGAGTTCCGCCATTCAATTTGTAAGCCCAGAACATCGAAAAGCGGGGAGCAAGTTAAGTTAGAAAAATATATATCTAGCCAAAATTTTATATCTCACCTAGGAAATAACAATAACTTAATGAAAAGCAATATTTTGATGTGATAGCGTATGTTGAACATATATAGTGAGGTGAAAAAAAAATGTGATTATCAATATCAATTGAACGATAGGTACAAAAAGTAAAAAAAAATCTATAAAACAAAGTGACATTTTAAACAAAGTTCTTTTAATAAATAACCATATTCGTTTAAAATATAAAACTGACATTATTTTCATAAATCATTAGACACACAACGATTACTGCTTTCAATATAAGAACGTTGTATATAAAAAAAAGGTTTGAGCATCATAGCGTTCGCCTAGCATTGGTCCCGAAATAAACTCCAGCGCGTATATACGCTGTATCGTTGGCCACGGACGATTTTGTGTGTATTTTTTAGTGCAGCCATAAATTATTTTACGAGAGGACGAATAAAATTACGGAAGTATCAAATTATTATTATTAGTGACACGAACAACTCAGAAATATATGTTCGAATGTGTAGGAACAGATCTTAATGCAATATTTTATGTTTTATATTTTATTATAGTACAACATTATTTTGAAGAAATTTTCGTCATTCCATAGTTGCTTTTAGAGTAAAGTACTAGGTATTCAGCCCATCCAGCCTGTTAATTGAGCGAGCGCGGAAGCGGTACAATAAAGACACTTTCTTGACAAACCGAATTAGAATGTATGCAAAATTATATGTGGAGTGAAAAATTGTTCAAAAATGGCCTAAATCGGACTACTACACGACAAATTTGGCAAAAGCTTTGCTCTCGAATCGAGCCGTAACTCGACTAAATGTAAACAAATTGCACGCGCAAGCTAATCCAATGCATTTTCAATGAAAATCGAATTTTGTTGGTTTTTTCTCAATTATTCCTCAAGGACATGTCCGATCACATGTCCGATCACTTTATAAGCCAAAGTAACCACTTTAGGCTTACGTTTTTTGGTAACTGGACTCTGGAGAACTAGATCTCGACGTAGAATGTATAATTCAACATTGATTTTATAAAATAACTTTTGTTGTAAGCTTTACTTTATTTCACTTTACAATAGTTGTATTTAAAGCGGATAAATGTTATTAATGATTATCAAAATAATCTTACTGATAAACTCACTAACTGACTACTAACTATTTGACTTATTTAATAAAATTATACCCGATATAATTGCAATTATTCTACCAATACTTCCAGATACTACTTGACAATACTACTTCTATAGTCGGATTCAGAGCGGATAGGTATTAAAAACGATTGTCATAGTAATTTTACTGATAAACTTACTAAATAACTGACTACCTACTAACTATTTGACTTATCTAACAAAATAATATCCGATATATTTACTATTTACTTAATTTTCCAGGTATATCAGATAATATAATTTACTAAGCTATTCATAAAGGTATATAGTCTTAGTCTAGTCTATAGTATTTTTTTATTTAAAAAAAAATTGCCGAATTTCGTTTAATTACGTGGCCACCGGAGCGTATGAGATAGTTTGTTTACACTTGATCGATGCGCGCTCACGGCCGCTCTTCGCTCCACTGACATACTGAGTGCTGCAATGCTCTAATAAAAATATCTTACTATTTCTTTGTGTTGAGTCATTTATGTTATTTTGTATGTATTTTAAATAAGTAACTTTTTTATAGAGGTCATTTTATATACAAAATTTAAATTTAAATTTTGATTATTTTCAGCTGTGCCCCTTTTTACACATGGCAGGGTAGATAGAGAGAACCTAATGTTAATCTGCCGTTTTGTCTTGAAGTTAAAAATAATATATATAACAGTTAAAAATAAAAACTTTCAACACGAACAGACAAATAAGTAGGTACAAAAATATTGACTGTTTTTTTCTCCTTTTGCTCCTTTGGTTGCTATCATTGGACCACTTAACTTTGAGACACCATATCTCAATGAAATATCACCGACAAATTAAGATAATTAATAGAATGTGATGCTTTTTATGTAAATTAATGATATATAAAATATTAGCAAAGAAAGTTGAGAGACTTTGGAAATATACTAAATTAAATCTTCAATGACGAGTACCTTTCTTTGGACCACCGTCGCCTCGAATGGACCACTAAGTCGCTATCATTGGACTTTGAAACATTTGTATTAATGGTCCAATGAAGGGGATGCAAATGAAGCACTTATTAAGAATTACTTTTTTATTTATTTTTTTTTATAAATCGATTTTAAAATTGTACTGCTCATAAATGTGGCTCTTGGTTGACGGAAACTTATATCTGGATGGCGCTTCATGAATGCATAGTACTATTTATGCTGCAGCTTCTGTGGTTTTATTATAACAATGTTAAATTTTATTTTTGTCAGCTAATTGGAAGGCAAGCTGTCTGACATCTTTGGGAGTAATACCAAAAAAAAGAATTCTCCATTTCAATATTTTTTTTTTTTTTTTTTTTTTTAGCTTCACGCTTAATCCCGCACATGGCAGGATAGGCAGAGGGAACTGCAGGAACCATATGAACCTAGTGTTAAGACACTCCGTTACTTAGTCCCTGCTTACTCCGTCCCCACCTTCCGCCGTTTTCGAGGCATTGCGTGTTGAGTGGCGGAACTCAACGCCGCGCTTTGCCTTAGTTGCCAGAGCGAAGAAAATGGAAATAGAAAAATCCATCTTCCCCGACTGGGGATCGAACCCAGAAACCGTCGCGTTAGTCGCGTTACAGCTACACTCTGCGCCACGACGGTCCTCCATTTCAATAATTTGATCGCTAATTCAGTTTCCAAGGCCTTAGGGAGATCTTTTGATTTTTCCCATCTAATCGTTTTTTTAATGTGGCTTTTGGAATGCCATAGATTCGACTTGCTTCATTTAATCTAATAGTTTTTTTTAAATTGTTCTTTAGTGAGTGTCATACTAGTAACCAATACTATTTTCTTTACTTTTCCTCTGCCGACAATCTGGAATATATAAATATAATTCGATTATAGCTGAAAGGTAGGTATCTATCTACATGCAATACTAAAATATTTAATTTACAATATAAAAATCAATATTTATTAACATTGATATTAGTTTCTTTGATTGGACCGGTCCAATGATAGCGTCACCATTCAGGTCCATTGACGGCAACTAGGTATATGAACAGAACGAAAGCAATAATTTAAAAACGTGCAAAGTTAAGTAAAAAGCTTAGTAGTGTCTGTAAGCGCAGATAAATTTGCTATTCAGATCTAATACAATCATTGATCATTAATTAAAACAATGTCACTTACACGAGTTTGTTGATGGCTCGGTTATTACATCACGGTCACCACTAACACAAGTACACGCCTCACTACTTACCACGCATCGCGAGTGCACAGAGGTTTTGTGGCGAGGCAAGATGACCGGTACTGTTGCCTAGCAACGTGTCGAAAGTCTTGTGATATGTATAGTTTTGGAAAAAATTAGGTGGTCCAATCAAAAAGCCGGTCCAATGATCGCAACCTTCACCTATATATATATATATATATATATATATATATATATATATATATATATATATATATATATATATATATATATATATATATATATATATATATATATATATATATATATATATATATATATATATATATATATATATATATATATATATATATATATATATAAATATATAAATATATATATATATATATATATATATATATATATATATATATATATATATATATATATATATATATATATATATATATATATATATATATATATATTATATATATATATATATATATATATATATATATATATATATATATATATATATATATATATATATATATATATATATATATATATATATATATATATATATATATATATATATATATATATATATATATATATATATATATATATATATATATATATATATATATATATATATATATATATATATATATATATATATATATATATATATATATATATATATATATATATTTACAACCTCTATATTTTAATTAAAATGTGAATGCGCAGTTCATTGAGCCTCCTATTATGTAGACAAATATTTCAATTACTCTTGAGTACGAAATATATAAAACCATTATTTTTATCTTTCTTACAATAAAATATGTTATATGTATATTACAACTTTTATCTATTTACTGAAACGTTAGCTTAAAAATTATAATGATCTTATGATTTAGATGTTATGATTATAAATTTATACAATTTTTTTTTAAATTCACGCTTTTATCCCGCATATTGCAGGGTAGGCAGAGGGAACTGCAGGAACCATATGAACCTAGTATTAAGACACTCCGTTGCTTTGTTCCTGCTTTCTCCGTCCCCACTTTCCGCCTTTTTTGAGGCATTGCATGTTGAGTGGCGGAACTCAACGCCGCGCTTTGCCTAGTTTCCAGAGCGAAGAAAATGGAAATAGAAAAATCCATCTTCCCCCAGTGGAAACCGAACTCTCAAATCGTCGCATTTACAGGCAGACGCTTACACCTCTGCGCCACGACGGCCCTCCTAAAATATTATTACATAAATTTAAGTTCACAGTAAAGTTTTCTCTTTGTTTATTTTTTGTTGGGGGGGAGATTTATATAAAACCGTACAAAAAAATAAAATTTTAATTTAAAATTAATTTATGGCACCCTCTATTCATTTTACACCACACTGCTTCATGAAATTTTATGTATGTATACTAAAATTGTAAGAACTACATCAAGAGCTTTTGCTTAAGTACAGTAGATGGCGCAACAAAACAAAAGTAATACTACTTCGAAATTAAATGGAATTGAGCTTTGTACTCAAGAAGCTTTTTAAAAGCTATACATTTAGCTTAAATATATATGATAAAATTTCTACACAGAATAATGTTGATACTAAAATTGCATAGTGTTAAAAATTAATTCGAAAGCTCTTTAGAATTTTACGAACATTATAAAATAAACTTTTAGATACAATATAATTTTATTATTTTTTTTTAATTTTTACTATTTATAATATTGAATAAAAATATTGTAGACCGTCACGACACAGAGACGCAGCGTATGCCTGTAATCACGACGATTTGTGAGTTCGATTCCTGCTTGGGGAAGATGGATGTTTTCATTTCCATTTTCTTCGCTCTGGCACCTAGGCAGAAAGCGCGGCGTTGAGTTCCGCCACTCTAGACCCAATACATCAAAAAGCCAGAAAACAAGGAACGGAGTGTTTTAACACTAGGTTCCTACGGCTCCTATGGTTCCCTCTGCCTACCCTGCTATGAGCAGGATAAACCGTAAAGATTTGAAATCCATTTAAACATTCTCGTAATTTCAATCTTATAACTTTTATCTAAGTACATATTAACTTACTTCTAATCTTTCTATATATCGAATACTCACAAGATTCCAAGAAACCATTTTTTGTTGCAGAAAGTGTACATAATAACATATGCTTTATTTTTTTTATAGCTTGACGCTTTATCCCGCACATGGTAGGGTAGGCAGAGGGAACTGCAGAAACCATACGAACCTAATGTTCAGACACTCCGTTGCTTAGTCCCTACTTTTTTTCCGTCCCCGCTTTCTGCCATTTTCGATTTTCGGCATAGCGTGTTGAGTGGCGGAACTCAACGCCACGCTTTGCATAGTTGCCAGAGCGAAGAAAATGGAAATAGAAGAAACCATCTTCCCCGAGTGGGAATCGAACTCAGAAACAAACAACAGGCTTACGCCTCTGCGCCACGACGGTCCTCTAACATATGTGATGTATGAAATAAGTTAAAAAGCTTTATTGGAAAAGTACTCAACGATTTTCTGTCCTTAATACGTTATTTCAATACTACATTTTTGAAAATTATAAAAAGCCTTATTGATTTCTTAACAAATTTTACCTATTTACCATGTCACAGTGTGGTGAAAAAAAGCAATTGAGTTATGCAAATTACCATTTTGCGAGCAGAATTATCAAAGATGAAGAATGTTAAAATATTAAATAGGTTTTTAATTAGGTTATAATAACAGGTCAAATATTTCGAGGCAAGACACATATTATTAAGAACAGTGTTTTTCTTAAATTTACAGATTTACCTATTCTTTTAGCTTCCCGGTTATATTAAATGTAATCTAAATTATGAGGTCAAATTTTCTATATATTAGTTGTGTTTATTTTTTTTATATTCGTAATAAATATAGATATTTATCTTTAAAGTTATTTTACATACTTTTTATGTTGGTGTAATAAAGCAGTAAATAAATAAATAAAGTTACTGAAGTGGGGACGATAAAGCGTGAAGCTAAAAAGATAATAAAAAGAAGAAAGTTACTGAATGTATATCAATATGGCAAGATGATAATTTGTAGCCCAAACAATATTATATAAAGATGATTACGTAATAATAATGGAATATATATTTTTTTGGATTTTGCGAAAATGAAGTTACTGTTAGAAGGTTATGTTTTATGTCGGGATATAGTTACCAACCATATTGGTTTTATGATTCTTAAAGAATTGACGTGGAAAGGTTCTCAATGTGAATAATTACAAAAGAAATAACGTTTTTTGTGAAAGAATTACTTGTAAAAATAAAAAATTAAATAATATATACTTTAACTTAAACTATACGTAAGCTTGAAATGTTATACAAATACTTACGTGCTTAATAATAACTTGAATTAATAACTTGAAACAATTAAGGTTTGAAGTTCAAGAAATATGTCAAATTTTCAATTTTTTTTATTTATAATTTTACTAATGATTTCGATTAAAAAAATAAATGAATTGTGTGATCTGTTCCACAATAGTTAACATTTATAGTCTTCATTGTTAACGTAAACGTTCATTCATACGCTTCGCTTGACCGCGTCGCATCGTGTCCATTGAAAAGACACCGTGGGCCAAGTTTAGCTTTTTTCATGAAATAAACATTTTACTTTAACGATATACCAATCATTTTACCAAAACTTTGAAAAATAAATTATTTTATGAAAATATTAACTTCAAAATGTTTCAAAACAATGTAATAATAATTACTATTATGGTACTATTAAAATCTTTTATAATTGATGCGTATTATAGTTTGCATAATGGTAGAGAAAATTCTATGTTCTTCATCGATGAATGGACAGTAGAAGTAGATGGTGGGGAAGAAGTGGCTGAGCTGGTCGCTTTGGATCTGGGATACGAGTACGGAGGACCGGTAAGTGAATGTTTTATACACTTCAAAGGAAGCATATTGTATATAAATAAAAAAAAAGTTATATATTGATATTAAATACAAACTTGAACATATAAAAAATGTATATCCTATATTTTTATATGTATTATGTCCCTTGTATATCGCATATATGTTTCCAAAGAAGAACTCTTAAAAATATTAACATATAATAAAAGATTTCCATCTTAAAAAAGATAGTCTAAAAGGTACTTAACTTTTCTAATTTCCACAAAAAAATATAATAGCACAATATACACAAGTACAAGCTTTGCAAAATAAAACAATGTATCGCATGCATAGCAAAGAAATATTGTGCTTTTCTTTAATTATGGCGTTTCGAGCGTGCCAAAAGAAATATTAATAGTTTATTACTGAATAAATTAAATATATTATATACATAAGTCCACTCAAATTCCATACAACACGTCTACGACACCCCAGCGCTATCCGTTAAGCTCTTTTGTTTAACATCCACCTAAAGCTTTTTATGAACAATTTAAAAATTTCTACGTACATGAAAAATTCAAAACTGTGATAATATAGTTTTGATACTACTATCACATTATTTGAAACTTAAAGTTATAACTGCATATAATAAGAAAACATGTAGTAGTTGAAAACTTTTACATTAACTTTATTTTTATTTATTAACCTACAATTGTTGCCGTCTAAATATTTATATATATTCAAATTTGAACTAAAATATACAAAATAAATTCATTTATTCATTTATAAAGATAAAACATACAATAAGTGTACGCTTCATCCCGCGTACTGCAGGGTAGGCAGAAGGAACTGCAGGAATCGTGGGAACGTAGTGTAAAGACACTCCGTTGCTTAGTTCCTGCTTTCTCCGTCCCCGCTTTCCGCCTTTTTCGAGGCATTACGTGTTGAGTGGCGGAACTCAACGCCACGCTTTTGCCTAGTTTCCAGAGCGAAGAAAATCGAAATAGAAAAGTGGGAAACGAACCCTCAAACCGTCGCGTTTACGGGCAGACGCTTACGCCTCAGCGCCACGACGGTCGAAAATAATAGTGAATCGTTTGATATATATTTTTTTATATCTCTTAAAACCAACTTTGTAACACAATCCATTCCTTGCGGCTTCACACATACATTTCCATTAGATTTGCTTAATATTGTAATTAATATATTGTGGTAAAGCTCTTCTTTAGCTAACCTTGTCTCTTTTGAAGGTCTTATATAAATGTTATGTCAATGCATATATATTTTAGTAGATAACACATATTTATCATATAAAAATAAAATTGATTGACGTATTATTTTCCAGCTTTCAAGGCTTCTTAGGCCTCTCACAATCTGCAATCTTGCTAAAATCGTTGCATTTTAACCAATAGAAAACTCAATTGAATATTAAATAAAATACAAATTGCGTAGCCTTAGACGCCTAATATACTCACTTTTTAATCTCCGGACTATTTCATTCTACCCCCGCTACCCTCTCGGATGCTTGAAAGCTTTTAAGACACTCTCGAAATGTGAAGATTGAAGCTTGACTCATCGCTGCACAGCCTGAACCGTCCATCCCTGAAAGACAATTCCACTCATTCTATGAAATTGTGAGATTTCCTAGTCCACTTTTGGACTTTTATATAATATAACTAAGGTTTTATTCTCAAAATTGTGACGATTTCTTTAATATAACGTAATATTTCAAGGGACAAATTGAAAACATTATGTACTTACTAATTCTAATTAGATCAGGCGCATCAAAACGTATGAGTAAACACATATACTCGTATTATATAACACATTGTATTGTCCCTGGCTGTCCTGCAAAATAAATATATGCTATAAATATTGTATTTAAGCGAATTAACGTCATTTACTTTTATAATAAAAAGCTTTCTGTAATCTGCTTACAAATAGAAAAACGGTCAAGTGCGAGTAGTACTCGTAAGTCGAAGGAATCTTATTATTTTTTATTTACGACTTATTAAAATTGACAAAATTTGAGGTTGTTTCCCATTACTTTGGCAAGATATAAATTAAGCTTTAATTTTCAATGGTTCTTCTATTAAATATCTGTAATAAATTAATTTAACATTTTTTTGTTTATACTATAAATAGTAAGTTATTGGGAAATTTAGTAACTCCATGTCAGCGGGGAGTACCCTACGGTACGGTACTAGTTTTGCTTACGTGCCAGATTTTATACAGAATTAAAACAAATCATTAACGCTAATATTTACACGATTTTGATTGAACTTAAAAGTTTGATTTCATTTTTAAGGACTCATCGGCTTGGATATTTCCTCAACGTTTGTGTAAGAAAAAAGTTGTAGCAGATTAGTACTGTTTTTCCTTTTGAGGTGCGCAACCCGAAAATTATAAATTATACGTACGCGTTAGCTTTTCGAGCTTTTATGTTATACAAAGTTTTATTTCTCTTAGCAAAAAAATATTACATAGTAAACGAATTCAATACATCAAAATTAGGCATTGTTTTTGATCGTTGTGGATAAGTTATGCACTCTTTTAATTTCTTAGTCATAACTTAATAAAAATATTTCACCATTTTACACATTGAAAAATTAACTTCAATGTTATTGAATTAATTAATGGTTTAATTGTTTTTTTTTGTATATATATATATATATATATATATATATATATATATATATATATATATATATATATATATATATATATATATATATATATATATATATATTTATATATATTTATATATATATATATATATATATATATATATATATATATATATATATATATATATATATATATATATATATATATATATATATATATATATATATATATATATATATATATATATATATATATATATATATATATATATATATATATATATATATATATGTATATATATATATATATATATATATATATATATATATATATATATATATATATATATATGTATATATATATATATATATATATATATATATATATATATATATATATATATATATATATATATATATATATATATATATATATATATATATATATATATATATATATATATATATATATATATATATATATATATATATATATATATATATATATATATATATATATATATTATATTTAACGAACTAAGAAAATCCCTTAATACTTCAATCAAGGCACTTTAATTAGAAGCGTGAACTTCATGTAATTTATTTCAATAAATTTTGGTCGGTTTTACGTTTCATTTAATTAAAATACTGAGTGATTTAGGAGAAAATGAGAAAAATTAAAACAACATTGATAAATTCTTTGGCGCATCGTTCCATTTTTACGGGAAAGCTCTTTTTTAATAACTAAAAGCTTTCATAAGGTCGGAGAACAATTCTTATTATTTATTTGTTAGTTATTACATATTATTGTATTTATATCTATTCTTCTATATGTTATTGATATAAATATTTTATCTTATTTAATTTTTTTTATTCGCATTTTTTTGTCTCACTCACTCTTTTAAGCTGAGTATTTTACCGGATTGACTAGAAAAGTTTACTACTCTAAACCATAAGTCGACAATTATAAACAAAATTATATATACTATATTTTCTTATTATATTATCCACATATTACCATAGAATATATATATATATATATATATATATATATATATATATATATATATATATATATATATATATATATATATATATATATATATATATATATATATATAATCGACATAATTTAAATATGCGACAAAAATTTTGTTTGGATAAAAATTCATATACAATCTCTATATAAGTAAGTTACAGCCAAAATATTGACTGGTCGTATAAAACACCTACGTATGCGCTTATTGATAATGAAATCAAAGTGATGACGCCGTTGGTATCTCGAGTGGTCCTCGAAAACGATATTGCGTCCTTGTTATATCTAAATTCATGTACATTTAACTTTTTTTCCTCATAAATTATTTGGACCAATAATTAATTGGACTGTCGTGGCGTTAAAATTAAAAGGACCGTTGTGGTACAGAGGCGTATGCGTCTGTTTGTGGGTACGATTCCCACTCGGGGAAGATGTATTTTACTATTTTCATTTTCTGCGCTCTGGAAACTAGGCAAAGCGCGGCGTTGAGTTCCGCCATTCAACACGTAAAACGCGGAAAGTGGGGACGAAGAAAGCAGGGACTATCCAATGGAGTGTCTTAACACTAGATTCCACGGTTACTGCAGTTCCCTCTGCCTACCCTGCCATGTGCAAGATAAAGCGTGAAGCTAAAAAAAATAATCGATTTCATTCCAAATTAAGTATGGTTTCAAATGTATATAAATTCAAATGCTTTTTAAAAATGATGGAGTCTATAAAAATTCATTTAATTACAATTACTTCTATTCGCAATTTTGTATGTAGGTATGCTTTGTATGTTAAGAAGTTATGATATAGCTCCATTTTCTACCATTACACGTAAAATAGCATCTAATAGCAGAGTGAAGAAAACTTTAAAAAATATGGAGAAATCTCAAAAACGTTACGTCGCATTTAAAAATTAAAATCATAAAACAATAATATCAACGAATTAATGTGTAAATTGCGTATATGTAAATATACTTTAAAATAACAAATAAGCTTTCCAATTGTACCAAAATATCAAATTATGTACTTTTTTTGTCATATAAATTATATTATTCTATATCAACAAGAGTAATTCATTTATATAGCCTTAACAGAATCTATTTGCACAACGCCTTCTAATGTCCTTTAGTTAGTAATTATGTTACAGTCGACAAACGTGGTAATTGTGACAAATAGTCTGTTAGACGGACGATTTGTTTCAATTCGGTCTGCCAATCAGGTATGGCCTTCTACGTTATTCCTATGCTCTTTGGTTTTTTTTTTATATATATAAATCTTTTTAAATGTATATAATATAAAGATATTTATTTATTTATTTATTTATAACTTTTCCACTTAGAATCAATAAGATGATCACATGTATACGTCAGATAGAGCGAACGGAGGAGTGTCAGAGGAGCCCAATTTGATAATAAATATAGAATTGAGCCCCTCTGAAACCTACACACTCCACGACTTAAAACTAAAGTTACGAGGGTTCCAAGCGCGGCCTGGTGAGTAGAGCCCATAACAAACTCAGCCAGGTTTCCCTAAACCTATTGTGATCACTTCACAAACGTCATTCTAACTTATGAGCAATTCATTAATTTTGTTGGGGCATTAATTCGCTGGGGCAGAAAGATTCTCAAGTGGAGACCACGTACCGGCAACCGCAGCGTGGAACGGCCTCCTACCAGATGGACGGACGACTTGGTCTGGGTTGCAGGCGGCCACTGGATGCGAATAGCATTAGATAAGGCGCACTGGAGGTCCCTGGGGGAGGCCTATGTTCAGCTGTGAACGTCCTACGGCTGACATGATGATGACAATATTTTAATATTCCTTATATCATCAAGCGAAGTGAACTTTCTTTTTAGAATAATTAAAAACCTAATTTATTCAAAATTATATTGCCATGCGTACTAACGTCATAACTTTTTGTAGTATAACTAACATTACAATACATAATAATAAGAACAACGTTCAAGAAACATTTTTTACATAAAAGTGTTTTTTATTGACTTAAAATCAATTGCAATAAAGATCCGTTGGCGATGAGTTCCGCCACTGAACACGCACTGTCTCAGAAGAAAGGGTCTAAGCACCGGAGTGTTTTAACACTAGGTTACTATGGTTCCTGCAGTTCCCTCTGCCTACTCTGCTAAGTGCAGGATAAAGCGTGAAGACATAAAAAAATTTTGGAATTATGTACCAACTTTGTATATTACAAATATACTTGGTATTTTTTTTATATATATTGTTTTTTATTTTATATTGAAAAAATCACATAATCAAATTTGCTACATTTATGCTTCTTCATGTAGAAATAAATATATTCACATAACTTCTTGAATAAATTGATATACTACTAAAAACGATCAATATTCACATTTTGAAAAGTAAATAAATAAATAAATTATGATTAAAAATCTCAGTATTTTTTATATCAATTAACCTGCCGAGGTTCCTTTAAACACATTGTACACAATGCGAAGTATTGTTTGCCCTAAATAGGTCCGGAGGGTGATGAGGGTAGGGTGGCTAAACCGCAAACCACAATGGATCGAAATGATTTTTTCCCAGCTACAATTGTACCAGGACTACATGACATAGATAGAGTTTGTAATGATGTGTATTTTTCATAATTCATCTTAGTTTAAATTGTTCACCTTTTAGGTAAGCATTGTACACTACTATGAGGCAATTTCAATATAATAATAATATATTTATTTGTTATATATATATTAATTTATATATATATATATATATATATATATATATATATATATATATATATATATATATATATATATATATATATATATATATATATATATATATATATATATATATATATATATATATATATATATATATATATATATTATATATATATATATATATATATATATATATATATATATATATATATATATATATATATATATATATATATATATATATATATATATATATATATATATATATATATATATATATATATATATATATATATATATATATATATATATATATATATATATATATATATATATATATATATATATATATATATATATATATATATATATATATATATATATATATATATATATATATATATATATATATATATATATTAATTTATATTGCGTTGGTATTTCTAACATAATTCATAAGCAAAAATTTAAAATCACTTCTTATATTTAAAATTTATAAAATTAATAAAGAAAGTTTATTTTACAACCAGAACCAGATTTTGTATACTGTAAAATTAAATTCAATAAAAACTATATGCCTAATCCTAATCTAAGTTAAATAAACATAAAAAAAGTTATGATTAATATTAATTCTATATATTATGTATTAATATTAATATAATAAATTTTTATGATAAGAACATATAGTGTAAGTTAAAAAAGGGTACAGACCAAGTGTCAGTAGGGTCAATTACATTTAAAAAAAATCCAAAGCATAGTGTATGTAACGAGGAAACCTAGTCCTAAGAATAGTTCCATCCAATTATGGTAAAGTCACATATAGAACTTTTAAACAGTTAAACCAACCTGTAAGTGTGTAATTCAAGCTGACATGCGCCCACGAGGTGTCTGAAAGCAAAAAATCTTACAATTAGATTTACGTCAGTGACGTAGATGTTCAACGGACTAGCACTGATTTGGTAAGAATTATAACTAACAATTAAGCTACTATATCTTTTTTAATTATTATTTTATCTATATATATTATGCTATTTATATCTATATTTTATTACGATTTGTTTTTTATTTTTCATCCACATTTCAGTATTATTATTTAATAAGGCGCTTTTTTGGCTACGAACTTCTCAAGTCGTATGTTTTAGTATACATAAACTGTATCTAATAGCGTCAATCACATCTATAGACGATTAAAAAAATATTTTAGTATATTTGTGAATATGTAGTAATGCTGTATAGTAATTAATTATTTGCTTTATAATTTGATGTATTCAATATACAAAAGCGACATGGTAATCTTAACAAATTTTTGACGTGACAACGTCTTAAATTAGGTTGTGCGGCTCGGAGTCAAATATGAAAATGGTAACGTAACGATGTGTCAACTGTCACCGAACTATGATCGGTCCGCCGCGCGTATCACTTGACACATGTACAATGTTTTAGTAAACAAAATATATTTTCTATAGTTAAAATTTGTGCAATTTATACTATAATTATTATTCATATCAAAAAAAATTTTCTACCGAGAAAAAGACGTTGTCACGTAAAATTTTCGCCCGTAAAATCCACTTTACAGGCAACCATTTTTTTTAATAGTTATGTTTTTATTTATATTGTGGAGAAACAAAATATTCATCAATAATATAATCAAAAAAATAAATTTATCTATGACATTGAAGTCGCTTCAAGCATAAATACTTATGTACGTACCTACAAAATAGTTCCAACATGCCAAACTAGATGGCACTGCAAAATGTATTATACATATACGTCGTGGTTACGTCACTAGTGAAAACTATTTTCCGTGTAGCTGAATTTCAGGCGACGCTAACCGTAGTTTCAGCGTCGCTAGTACTAGGCCAGCATAACGTTAGAGGAGAACGTTTTCAGCGTTACAGCGGTGCACGTGAAAAGGGCGTGGCTTGTTTATTTTCGTCTCTGTTCCCGAATTCGCTTTGGTTCATTCACAAAAAATGTTACGTCGCAACTGTAACATGTGTTAGCTAACATTGAGTCAACGCAACCGTTATAATTTTTTTAAATATATATATATATATATATATATATATATATATATATATATATATATATATATATATATATATATATATATATATATATATATATATATATATATATATATATATATATATATATATATATATATATATATATATATATATATATATATATATATATATATATATATATATATATATATATATATATATATATATATATATATATATATATATATATATATATATATATATATATATATATATATATATATATATATATATATATATATATATATATATATATATATATATATATATATACATATACATATATATATATACATATATATAGACTTATGTATATGTTATTTCTTTTCGTAATTATCATAATTTATAAAATAAAAATAACTATTTTTATAAAAAAATATTAATATTTTTTTACGATTCACGCTGTATTCTACATAAACTAGAATAGGTGGAGGGAGTCACAGGAACTGTGTGAACCTAGTGTAAAGACACTCCGATCGCTGTTTTCCGCCAGAATAGATTTTCTCCAAGTGGGGAATCGAACCTACTAACCGTCACGATTGCAGACAATCCGTTACTAATTAATATAACTCATACTTTTAGAGTATATACGTAATAACGGTGACTCAGAGGCAACATATTAATATAAATACTTATAACTTAATTTATCTAGGAAATATTTCTATAATTCAAATAACATAAATCAACGACGATCTATACGTATTTAAATTAAAAAGAAAATCTCAAATATAATCACAATATTTCATATCTATTTAACATAAATGATAAATATTTATTTATTGGTAAAAGCGGCATTTCATCGCTCCATGTAAATCCATAAATCACGCTTCGTTTCGCACTTTGTAAAATACTAGGTTAACAGAATCCGCCCGTTTACATATTTCCAAGAAAAATTTCACCTAGTAACAGGGTATCATAAGTTGTGGGGGACTTAACTTGTAAGTTGTAACTGATAACAGGTGATATGGTTTAACTGTCACTTATCACTGCATATTTGACACAGCACTTGTTTAAGCTTTTTTTTAGAATGTTTTGGCAATGAATTTACAATGCGAAGGTGCATTATTAATAATGATATAAACGAAGATTATTCTTTATTTTTAATTTATTTTAATTAATATTAAATAAGTAACACCTTGAACTTTGTTTATGTAGAATTTGAATCGTAAGATTTATTTATTGCCTTTACCTTGGAACTTTCTTTACATATTATGCCTAAGGAGTAAGACAGCCTTCAAAATTAGTAATTTTTGTTATGCGTTGTCTATCAGTTTGCCATGCAATAAGGGAAATGTTTTGCTGTAAATGCTGAATGATGCTAATTTTAAGATATTCCGTTTTTCACTACTTAACTACTTCCCAGGAATATTACTTCATTAACTTGTTCCATTTGAATCTTCCTATTTTAATCTTTTATAATTTTTCCATTCACAAATATCCTACACACTGTCTTATGCTTCATTTAAATTAAAAATAAATGCTAAACGATGATGACATGCTGCCTCATGCCGTTGACTATTCACAATTTTTATTTATTTCTTTTTCTTTTTTTAGCTTTACGCTTTATCCCGCACATGGCAGGGTAGGCAGAGGGAACTGCAGGGACCGTGGGAACCTAGCGTTAAGACACTCCGTTGCTTAGTCCCTGCTTTCTCCGTCCCCGCTTTCCGCCTTTGTCGAGGCATAGCGTGTTGAGTGGCGGAACTCAACGCCGCGCTTTGCCTAGTTTGCCAGAGCGAAGAAAATGGAAATAGAAAAACCATCTTCTCCGACTGAGAATCGAGCCCCAGAAACCGTCACGTTGCGCCTCTGCGCCACGACGGTTCACAATATATCGCTAATTATTTTTTTCTTATAAAATACATACAATTATACCCATACCCTTACATATACATATCCTAGTTTACAGCCTAAAATTTTACTGTGACCATGATGAGAAAAAAGATTTGATACATGCATAATTTTCCAGGTTTACTTAAAGCCGGCAACAGCCTTACATTTTTTGCTTAATTCAATAATATCAATTAAAAATTAATTTAATTAAATTTAAAATTAAAATATTTACAAATAGGTTCTTATATGGTCAGAGTGTGAACATAACCAGAATATATAGTCGTATTTTTAATTAGACGAAGTCAACTGACGTTTCCTGTGTTGTCACTTTTTAATGAAAAAAAAAAATAGTGTAGCGACAAAGTGAATGATTGAAAAATTCTTAATGAATAAAATTGCTTGGATTGTTTAGTAGTTAGTTAGTGTTCAAATCTGCCGATATTGTTTTTAATACATAATGTAATTGAAACTATAGATGTATAAAATATAACAATACATGATAGGAAATGAAAATAATAAACAACGCTGAATACATAATTTGTATTTATTTATTATCAGATGAGAAATCATCACTATCACTTTCGGTGACATTAATTATAAATCTGTCTGAAACATTTTCGATCATGTTGTCGAGACCATACATTTTATCCTCTTCTTTAATTATATGAGCAATGCAGCTACTTCATTTTTCAGCGTGATATGTTGAAGTCCTTCTTCAAAAAGTTTTTTTACTTCTGCCATTTTGAAAGTTTTATTATTTTTTGCAACATATCCTTTAGCCTGCGCCCATACTAATTCAATGGGATTGAGCTCACAGTGGTATGGGAGCAGACGTAAAACAATTATCCCGTGCTGCATTGCCATCTCGTCCTCAACATACTTGTCGGAATGTTCTCGTTTGTGCTGCCGTACAATGTCTGTAAGATTTGCTTTAACCATTGTTACTTCAAATGAAGCACTTTTACTTGTTAGCAATTCTTGTATTCTAGCTTTAGTCCAAGACATTGTACGCAGCAACAGCATTGTAGGCAGCGCCGTGCCGCGCTTTGTAATAAGCTATCTAAAACTGACTGTAGTTACATACTACTAGTAAATAACTTATATCAAAGCACTTTTATACGATTCTATTGTAAAATAGAAATATTATTCTTTTCTATTATTGTTTGAAATGATTAACTATTTACACTCATTCTTCATTCATCTGATTGAACGACAACTCAACGCATCACTATTACTTTAAATGTGACAACATTATATTAGAAAGTGACATTAGCTACTGTCAGCTGGCTTCGTCTAATTAAAAATTCGACCATAGTTGCTGTCATTTAAAGCTTATCTTATTATAAAACTTAGCAGTGTATAAAGGCATAATTAAAAATGTTTAACTGTAAAAGAAGTTAGTAAGGCCTATTGTCATAACTTAAAGAATAACTAATTTCAATTTTTAGTAAACTATAGATCTGTATCGCTGGGTCTTTTTTAATTATTATTAGTTATACGAAAACATTTAAGAGCAATAATAAAGATTATATATAGGATATTTTTTCAAACAAAAAAAAAATCATCTCAGTGACATTTTAAACGAGTGAAAATATGAGAAAATAATATGTTATTTTTCTCGTCTCATATATTCTAGGTCTTCTTATGATTCACTTAGATCACATGAAATTGGTAAATAGCTAATTGATACAAATAAAGCAACATCAAATTAAATTTTAATCTATTACATCCAAATCTTTTAGTTTTTAAGTCTGTGTAGTTAGTCTTAGTAGATATGTATACAGTATACGTGTTATTAAGTTTTTTGATTTTCGCGTTTTTATAGGTTTCAACTAAAACAATTTAAACGGATTATAATTTGCGTATATTACCCTTTTTTTGGAAACACGACATTTCGAAAACTTTGTAGTCTTTGTCTGCCCATGACCTCGGACAACTTCAAAGTATTCCAAAAAAAAAAATGGTAAAATACGCGAATAATCAATTTAAATAATTTTATTTAAAAAGTATGCATATATATATATATATATATATATATATATATATATATATATATATATATATATATATATATATATATATATATATATATATATATATATATATATATATATATATATATGTATATATATATATATATATATATATATATATATATATATATATATATATATATATATATATATATATATATATATATATATATATATATATATATATATATATATATATATTTTCTTTATTTTAAAACCACATATGCTACATTTTTTGGGACGCGTTTTTTCACTTTAAATCCATTTTAGTCCCATAACCTTAATCTTAATAAAGAACTTAATTTAGAAATTAATAAAAACAAAATAGCTTTCGTACATATTCAATATAAAAACATTTTAATTCGTATTTCTTAATAAACATATAATTCACATACTACAAACCGACTCGTAAACAAGTATCACAGCAAGTAACATATATCTAGAAACATACATATATGGTTGTATCGATCGCTCCCCAACCCCTGCCACACCCCATACATTGCGTATGTGTGCTAAATGTCTAAGCCTCCTTTCCACTCCTGCTATCCTGGTACATACGTGACTGTTGCAGCTCACATGACTGTGACGTGACACATTCACACGTGGGGTACAGCGGCACACATGTGATCGTATGGGACTGGTTTAATCTAGTTTGTTGTGTGAAATATATGTTTAAAGCGAGTTTCTATGTTAATTGGAGTATGTTTTATATTAGATTGTACTATTTATATGTTATATGTGTTATTTCGTTGCTTTTTAATTAGTATATATTTAAATAAACTTTAAAATATTATATATTTAGCATATCAAGAGCAACTAAGTGAACGTTAGTTTATTATAATAATAATCAGATTTCTTTCGATGACTCTACAATTATAGTTGCATAAATCGTAAAAACTACTGTAAAAATAACTATTAAACGTTTTAATGTTATTTAAAGATATAATTAACAAAATTTAATATTGAAAAAACATTAATATCAAAAGCTAAACGTCAATTTACGAACACATGTCGCACAACATCAACATGTGTTATACAGATAACGTATCACATCACTACACGCGACATACGCGACATGTGTAAAAGAGCTGTTTACAACTTATGCGGCCCTAGTACTAACGTGTGTCGTAGACATCATATGACGACATCCATTTTCATATGACAGTGACATCAAGTGCGACGTGTACGGTTGGTACTACGGAGTTGTGAGATGTTTATGAAATCGGAACTCACTCTAAGGTTATAAAATTTTATATTTAATTTAAGTATAGCTTTTTTTGTGTTTTTTTTTCTTGTTTATTGTCAAAATAAGATTATGGGATAATTCATAACATTTTTTGTATGGAAAATAATTCGACATAAGTATATTACGTAGATTGTGTGATTTACTTTCAAAAAAGGAAATACCATATGATATGCTGTAATCGTTTTAGAAATACTTATTATTTATATACTTATAAGTCAGTCTGACATTTATTTTCTTTTTTATATTATTATTATTTTTGTGAGTTTTTAATATAAATATTAATTATACATATACAAATATCTATTATATCATAATATTTCTCTTGAAGCTCACCTTTGACTCATTTAAAACTTTTTTATTATTCCATAACGAACGAACTAACGAATTTAGGTTATTTTTATAAAACCAATTAAAATCTTTTTTTGTTTGTCGTCACCATGGCAACGCCTATATATATTGTTCTCTGCATGGACCACCAGGGACATAGTAATTTGTAGGAGTGTGTGGATAGGGGTAGGATTATCCCGTTTTGCCCCTTTTTATAATACTCTTAATAATTTAAATATGAATGAATGTTGTGTAGCTATATTTTGCTTTGTGTAAGTATAGTTTGCTTTCTCTTAATATTTGTATATATTAATTCGTTGTTTTTAAACAACGTAAATACGTTTTAACGTAACTAAATTAAATATTTTTATAGAAAGCATATAAATATTTTCTTTAAGCATTTTCTTTGTCCTTAGTGTGGATTAACATTTTAAACAATCATAATAATATGTAGTTAACATTTTATGTATTGATCTTTTTTGTTTTGTTTAAGTAAATAAATAAAAATAAAGTATATTTTGTTTATTTATCTGTTATATAGGTATGACACTTAAATATAAAGATTTTGAAATGTCCATACTGACTAAAATTTAATTCGATACATTCATTATATAAAAACCAGCCATTCTAAGTCAGGTAGCTGCAAGGTTTAAAAAAATAATCTATACAAGCAATACTCGTAAATAATTCATATTGTTTAATTTGAATTAATGTTTGTATTAGGTTTCAGCACATAATTATAGTAAATGCAGTATATATTTTAGTACATAATTAAGATAAAAATTGTTTTAATATTTTATTAACAAAGGAGAGCTGTTGAATTTTCAGTAAACATACTTACATAGGAAAATATAGAGCAACCCGTGTTTAATACAACGAATAAAATCATTCACAAACACATGATCACATCACTATTTAAAAATAAACACTAACCTATTCCCAAATCCGGGGTTTCCCCAACATGTAAAAGCATATGATCATTTACTATATAAAAATAAACACTAATCTATTCACAGATACGGGGTTTCCCCAACATGTACGCGTTCCGTGCGTACGGGCGTAAGCAGAGGCGCACCCCTCACATGTCCACGTTACACAAGGATGGGAGGGTGAGTCACTGCCTCGTCTGACATGTTACCCTGGTACTTGTTAGCTGCATTACACGTGGTGTGTGCGGCCTATGCGAATTTGTGTCATTGAACCTTGCTTGTTTGGTTTGGTTACCTTGAACTGAACGTGTGAGATATGTATATAATTTTCTAGTGTTAAAGAACAATATTTAAAAGTAAAAGAAAGTAGAATTTATTGTAGAAAAATAAATAAATATTATTCAAAGGACGGAGTGTCTTAACACTACCACCACCACAGTTCCTGCGGTTCCCTCTTCCTACATTGCTTTGAGGGAGATAAAGCGTGAAACTGTGTGTGTGTGTGTGTGTTAAAAATATTTTTTAAATAAAATTGACTATATAAAATTAAGAACCATTAAATATTCGTTAAATCCTGAAGAATAAATAGTACATAGGTACGTAATAAGTAATGGACATCTTCATACGTTTTTTTTTACATTTTTTTTATAAATAGCAGCTTTTTAAGGAACATGTTAATTAAATTATTTTATTATTTATTATTAAATAATAATATTTTATTACATTCAGATACGTTGGGCAGAACAACTCTTTGTTAAGAATCGTGTGAAACGTTACCCGTTGACTGACCCCGATAAGCAGTTACATCGTGTAAAAAGAATAGACGAGAGTTCTTTAGAAGATGATGCAGAAAAGCCATTGTACAGGGAAAATCGTATATTTAACGATGAATTGTGGGGCTACGAGTGGTATTTGGTATGTACTAACTCTACTACTCAACTACAAACATATATACTTATATATATATATATATATATATATATATATATATATATATATATATATATATATATATATATATATATATATATATATTATATATATATATATATATATATATTATATATATATATATATATATATATATATATATATATATATATATATATATATATATATATATATATATATATATATATATATATATATATATATATATATATATATATATATATATATATATATATATATATATATATATATATATATATATATATATATATATATATATATATATATATATATATATATATATATATATATATATATATATATATATATATATATATATATATATATATATATATATATATATATATATATATATATATATATATGAAACAAAATCCCCTACGGTTTTATGCAAATTGATGATATTATGACTATATTAGTTCAGTGTGTCGGAAAAAAAAGTTTTATAAACTTTTCAGTTATAATGAAAAAATATATGATAGGATTATACCTCTTTAATAGTACAAAGTACATTCCACGATGGTATATGTCTATCTTCTAAGAACCTACAAAAAATATTTTTAGCTTTTATATATTACAATAAAATGATTTTGGTTAATGCGAACATATTTTTAAACAATAACTATTAATTCTTATACATTTAAAGTAGATTATTAATGCCTTTTACATTATACGAAATGAAAATGAGTATCTAATGAGTTGACGCAATAATTAATTAAATATTAATAAAACGTCGTGAAGATGTCGCTCATGTAACCGCTCTCTACAATCTCGTATGTGTTCATATTAATTGTGAGAAATTCGCTGTTTCCTATAATAATTAAGAATTGGTTAATAATAAATATTGTACATTAGTTTTGTGGAAGTAGGTAATGACTGGATGCGCGCGCATAAATGCGTTAACTATATCATTTTGTTATGAATATTACCTTAAATTCCTTAAACGTCTCTATTTTGTGTAAGGCATATTGATTGTTTTATAGATTTTTAGAAAATAGATTAAAAGTTGTCTCTCTGTTGTCATGTCAACTAAGAACAATAAGTCTATCACGGCGCAGTTGCACGTTATCGGTATAACGCGACAGTTGCAAGTTTTAATATTATTAATAATTCCTATTCGAAGAAATTTATTACTCAATTTCATCATTTTGGTCAATGAATGATAAATAATAATTATTTAATTTACAAATAATCACTATAGAGCTTGTGGGTTTGATTCCTACTTGGGGAAGATGGATTTTTTCATTTTCATTTTCTTCACTCTGAAAAATAGGCAAAGCGCGGAGGCGTACGGGTTCCGCCACTCAGTGGTTAACGAAGTGTCTTAACACTAGGTTCCCACTGGCTCCGGCGGTTCCCACTGCCTACCCTGCTATGTGCGGAGTAAAGCGTGAAGCTATAAAAGAATAATATGACTACAATTAATGTAACATCTTGCAGCAAAACTCCCAAATAGATTCGGCCTTGCCTCGTCTAGGATCTCAACGTGCTCCCAGTCTACGCCATGGGTTACACAGGTGAAGGCGTTCGAGTCTCCATACTAGACGATGGTGTAGAACACAACCACACCGATCTACGACATAACTACGTGAGTCTTATGTTGCCTTGGTGATTCAAACAATGGCGGCAAAGGCACCAATCTAAAAAGACCTAACTAACAGAAGTCAGGGCTTTGTCAAGTGTCATTTTCGTAACTAAAGTATGTATAGACTAGTACTATTTATTATAGAGCAAAAATATTTTTCTTTCTCGAACGAGTAAAAGATAAGAATTTGTAAGCTTCTCTGCATTCTGCCTGAATTATATTTATAAATATATTCATAAATTTATATTTAAAAACATTTCTTACTAAGTCACAATCTCTATATACAGTTAGACGCTAGCACCACTTCGTCATAAAATCTTCATATACAAAATAATCGATTTTACTGCAATATTATTCTGTAGTTTCAAACACAAAATTCTACATAAATTCATATAGTTATAGTTATTTTTATACTTACAGTAAATTAACATATAGTATGTCAGTATTTTACGTTAATTTATTAATTCATAAAAATTAATTTAAACGAAAACTACAATATGTTGTTTATCAACAACATTCATAAACAACTAACTAACTGGAAATAATTATTTGCTGTTTATAATATCTTCTTTTGTTTATGATTTCCTAGTGACTTCCTGTTAACTTTATCCATGAGTTAAAGTAACTAGCAGATATAGAGATGATGATGATAGACAGATAGATCAAGCAAGTAAATATTATTTTTGACGACCCCCTTCTAAAGAGCCTCTCTATTTGACTTAAGCTTCACGCTTTATCCCGCACATGACAGGGTAGGCAGAGGGAACTGCAGGAACTATATGAACCTAGTGTTAATACATACCGTTGCTTAGTCCCTGCTTTCTCCATCCCTACTTTTAGGAAATATTCTTATAAAGGAAATAAATAAATATGAAGATCCATAGGAAAATCAATCTATGCATGTTCTAATAAATAAAGCCTAGCCTCCGAATGTTTATATACGAGATCTCCTAACGCTCGATAAAGCCCTGGTAACTTCGCGGCCGATGCAACGATTGTGGCATACTCGAGCACAAACAACCTAACGCCATCTATTGTTGCATTACGGAACTTTGGAAGGAGTTTTAGTGGGAAGTCTTAATTTGTATTTTGTATGGAAATTACAGGACCCCGAAATAAGTTGGGACTGTAATAATAATGATGCAGACCCTTTTCCCAGATATGACGACAAAAATAGCAATTCTCACGGCACAAGATGCGCTGGAGAGGTAAAAAATATATTAATAATATATTAATATTTATATTCTATATTATATTATTAATATTATTTTAATTAATTCTCTTCATTAACGATTTTTTTGTCTGTATTATCATAATTATTATCATTATAGATAGCAATGACCGCTAACAACAGGAAGTGCGGCGTGGGCGTGGCTTGGGGAGCCAAAGTGGGCGGAGTTCGGATGCTCGACGGACGAATTACAGATCGAATTGAAGGCGAAGCTATAGGTTTGATGCTCTTCACCACTTCTGGTCTCCTAGTAGTTTTGATCGCCATGTTGAGCTCAAAATGTCATATCTTGGAGTTGTGGTGTCATCATCATTGTCGTCGCATGCGTATTGAGTTTTTTGAGGTGGAAAAGGGACAGCTAGATAGTGTTTAACGTCGTGTTAGAGAGAGAGAAAGAACTGTTTACATAACTTTATATACAATTTGCTTAGTGCTTTCTACTGACATTCTTTCAATTTTATATACACTTAATTAGTATTTTACTTCAAAATAAAAATAAAGATATTATTTATTTATATAAATTATTGAAAATCTCTAGATCTAAATGAGTCCTATCAAACAATCAAGAAACATGCTCGACTCTGTAAAACGCATGTGTATTAAGTACTTCTATACATTCATGAACTCCTAGTAGCACGACTGAAATGTGACGTAACATCAAAACATTGTTGAAGCAAAAAAAGTCATTGGTGACGATGACGATTATTAACTAATAAGATTTCTCCTTTTTTGTCCGTAGCGATTTGACAAAATAAAAAAATGTTAAATATTTATTTTAATAGCTTTTAATAATATTTAAAATTAATTTAAATATTAATTAAATAAATAATATTTAATTTATTAAATGCTACTGTAATATAAAATTTTTTTCTGTAATATAAAACATTTTTGGCATTACCAAAGAACTTTCTTCGTCAAGCATCTTTTTGATAAGATTGGCAACAGGTTTTTACATTCCTCGTGTTACCAGGAGAGCACTTGTTATGAGCAGTTCGTTTGAATATTTTTCACAACATTCTTAAGGTTCTTGAACCTAAAGTCCGTCCGTCCGTTATGATTAACACAAAGAAAATTTAGTTTTTATAATTCTCCAACTTTAACCAATATACATTAAAGTAGAAGAAAAGTCTGTTTAATATATTGATTTTATTTATATTCCATACATTAAAAAGCTTTAGATTTTTAGCCTAGCCTTAGGCTTTTTAGGCTAGCCTTCGACACTTTGATCATTAAAAAAGTAAACAACCATTTGCACATTGTCAAGTTAGTTAATATTAATTATATATTTAAAAATAACAATTTTGTTATAGTTTATGCACAATACTTATATTGAATAATAATGATAGTAATAATTTGTAATAGAAATAAAAATAATAATAGAAAATAGTGCCTTATTATACTTTATTTTGTAGGGTACGCATGGGATAAAGTGGACATTTATAGTGCATCATGGGGTCCAAGTGACGATGGAAAAACTGTGGAGGGTCCAGGAAGACTTGCAAACGAAGCTTTTATAAGAGGAATTGAAAAAGTAGTATATTATTTTGAAATAGAACTACTTGGCAAATAGTGTAATTATAAATTTAAATCCTTTGTTTCAACATATTTCAGGGCCGTGGTGGAAAGGGAAATATTTATGTTTGGGCTAATGGGAATGGTGGCAGCCATAACGACAATTGCAATTGTGATGGGTAAAAGACATTTTAATTTAAAAATTTAAAATTTTAATTTAAAAATTAAATAACGTTAGTAATATATTTAATAAATATACTAGTTACTTAATTCATTCATCACGAGGACCGTCGTGGCGCTGAGGCATAACGTCTGCCTGTCTGCAGGGGAAAATAGTTTTTCTATTTCTATTTTCTTCGCTTTGCCAACTAGGCAAAGCTCGGCGTTGAGGTTTGCCACATTTAAGGAGCCACTCAACACCCAATGCCTTGAAAAAGGCGGAAAGCAGGGTCAAAGCAACGGAGTGTTTTAACACTAGGTTCCTATGGTTTCTGCAGTTCCCTCTACCTATCTTGCTATGTGCGGGATAACGCGTGATGTGAATGAAAAAAAAATCTTAAATATGTAAATTAAAGAAAATTAATTAATTATAGGTACTCTTCAAGCATTTACACGATATCTATAGGAAGCGCATCCCAGCAAGGCCTGTTTCCTTGGTACGGTGAGATATGCTCTTCCACTCTGGCTACTGCGTACTCCTCTGGTGCTTACAAAGATCAAAAAATTGTAAGTGATTTTATAATCTATATTCTAGTACATAGAAATAGAAACTATTTTTGCATAATTTATTTCTCTATAAAGCTGTCTCTTTCTTAATCCCATTTAAGTAATATAATAAAAAGAGACAAATATATGTTTTTGCTTCAGGCTACAACAGATACGAATGACTCGTGCACTCTCTCTCATACAGGCACGTCTGCTGCCGCGCCATTGGCTGCCGGTATTATCGCTTTGGCTCTACATGCGAAGTAAGTCTCTATGAGTAACTAAAATCGTTCATAATTTTTGTTCGTAATTATTTAATGTTAACAAAATTAATATAAAGAAATTATCAATTGTTTTAATGATTTAATTTTCTTAATATACTGTGAAATTTGTAATACAATACTAGTTGGTTGTACCTTAAGAATAGTTTAAAAATTGTTTTTGAAATACTATCTTTTTAAACATAATATTATAATTCAAACATATATTATTTGTAAGTAATAACTTTTTTCATACATTGAGAAAATATTGAAAACTTATAAATTATACAAGATAAGTAGCGTGAAGGGCCTTGTATAGCTAGCAATGAACTGTGCAATAAGAGAGATCTTCTCAATAGTTATGGTGTTCCTAGTAATCTCCCTTGTACGGTCTGTTTGTCGCAATGTCCGTAGGGGCAACACGGGGTCATTGAGGACAAAAACGTCTCTTATAAAGGAAATTATTGTTTTTTAGTCGGAATTTAACATGGCGGGACGTTCAACACTTGATTGTTTGGACTTCAGAATACGAGCCTTTGTCAAGCAATCCTGGGTGGCAAGTAAATGGGTATGTACTAACTATTAATTATTTCTTTATTTACTAAAGAGATAATTATAAAAATGTTAATATTTTATTATAAAGTTGCATATTTCAGAATTGGTTTACGTTTCGACCTTCGTTTCGGCTTTGGATTACTGAACGCCGGTGCTCTTGTAAATGCTGCTCTAAACTGGACCACGGTGCCGGATAAACACGTGTGTCGAATCGAAGCTTCTGCGTGAGTATGCCGCCCTAGTATAAGCTCCGTTCATTTTGTATCGAGGTGGACAGTTCGTTGCTCCGTCGCGTAGCCGACTCCACTGCTTTAGGCCGTGGCGAAAAGATCTTCTCTACACTCATGTGTTCCTAGTCAAAGATTCGTTAAGTTTCGGCTGACGGAATTCGGATTTCGCAATGTCAATCGCGAATTAACTGCTGACCATCTTCACGTGACCTTCATATCCATACATTTGGTTAGAGAGCATTAGCTTTTAAAAATGGCCGTTTAAACGATGGACATCGAGGCATAATCGAGCGAAGCGTATTCCGCAGTCGCTCGAATGTAACTTGGCTAGCCCCAACGTTCGATATGTGACAGAAAGAGATGGGTACATCCGAAAGCAATTAGTGCGAAAGGGATGCAGCAAGTAAATTACTGTACCATAGTTATGGTGCCTTGGTAAAAGAAACGATTCCGTTGTTTCTATTGATGAGAGATGAGAATTGACGTCGAAGGCCGACGAATAAGGAACGTTTGTTTCCTTATTCGTCGGCCTTCGACTTCAATTCTTTTATATGAAAAACAATTTATTTTTTGTACCGACTGTACGCAAAACGATGATGATTAATATTACAAAATTACGGCCTTAGTTGTAAGGAAAGATATATTTATTTATTTAAGTACTAAAATGGAAATATATATGTATATATATATATATATATATATATATATATATATATATATATATATATATATATATATATATATATATATATATATTATATATATATATATATATATAATATATATATATATATATATATATATATATATATATATATATATATATATATATATATATATATATATATATATATATAAAATAATATATATATATACAGTAGAAACTCGATTAACCGGACTAATTGTTGTTGTAAGACATTCGGATAATGGAAAATCCGGATAATCGAAAGTACATACATATGAATAACACATGTAGGCACATAATATTATTATTAAAAACCACTACTACATATTAACAAAAATCAATGCTCTTTAGAAATTTGGTTGAAAATATTTGGTGATTGTCATTTAACGTAGGACCATGCTTGCACTAATACGATTTGTAGGTTTACCTTTAATTGAATTTGCCTGTAGATAAAGCGAAATCATTTAATTAATTGTGTAATTTTTAATAAGAAACTGTTTTCTTATTTATTTTAGTGCAGATCAAGCAGACACCGTAACCCTTTCGTCGAAAGAATCTGTTGAGATTACAATTAGAGTGGACGATTGTGTCATAAACTATATAGAGCATGTACAGCTGGTAGTAAATATACAGTATACACGACGCGGAGCCTTGGAAATTTACTTGGTTTCACCACAAGGTAATTTATTTAATAAAGATAAAATTAAATAGTAATTTTAAATTAATTAATATTCAGAATTAATAATATCAAATGAAACTATTTTTTGACTGACATGGCGCAGCGTCTACCTGTAAACGTGACGGTTTGTGGGTTCGATCCCCACTCAGGGAAGATGGATTTTTCTATTTCCATTTTCTTTAACCTGGACGTGACAAAGCGCAGCTTTGGTTTCTGCCACTCAACACGCAATGCCTCGAAAGAGTGTCTCAATACTAGGTTCCTATTATTCCTGCAGTTTCCTCTGCCTACCCTGCCATGTGCGGAATAAAGCGTGAAGATATAAAAAAATCTATGTTTGTACTATAATATCATTGTAGGCACAAACGTACAATTACTAAGTGCAAGGCCACATGACACGTCAAACGCTGGATTTGTCAATTGGCCGTTGACCTCTGTCGCCACGTGGGGTGAACGCGCTAATGGCGTTTGGAGAGTCGTCATACAAGATATGGTAAAATTATATATATAAATATACATATTTATTTTACGCTTTACTTATGAAATACTTATTTGCTACTTACTGGTTTAGTACGCATTATTCTTCATCAAGTCCAATTATTAAGGTATATAATTAACATCAATAACAATAACAATTATAAATAATAATTTCATGAACTTAATATTCAATAAAAAATTCTAGACCAATGAACCAAACACCGGTGAAATCAAACCCATAACTCTCGTTCTACATGGCACAGCCGACATGCCAGCGCATATGAAGAACGAACGGTACTACGATGACACGTACAGTTCTAACGCTTACCTTGACAGTGGCGGGCCATATGACTATGTTGCCCCGATTGTACCAGGACAGCATAGCACCGAAGAAGCTCTCTTCAACGGTATGGACGCGCTTGAAAAGGAGCTGTTGAGGAATCATCACAGTCATACAAAATACGGTATCGAGTAATGTTTACGTTCGATTCGTTAACGAGATCTCCTATTTGTGTATGATTGCTTGGTGTTTTTTTATTTTTTTTCTATTATATATTTATTCTTTTTTTTAAATATTATTGTAATTTAAACATAGGATTGCTTGTGTTCACTTTTTTGTATGTTGGTGTTTTTTTTTTGTAATTTTGATAGACTATTTTATATATATAGATTCTTGACAACATATAATTTGTAATATATTTAAAAAGTTTACCTTATATTTAAAATAACATATTAGTCAAATAAACTAGTCATAATTATTTACGTTAATAAATTATATAGCTAATATAATATATGTAATGCCATTTAAAAACATATTTAATATGTAGATAGATTTGGTAAAAAATACTGCAAAGAATAAAATAATTTAAATATGTATATTTATTTAAAATATCCTGGATGATGTTAAATTTTCTTATGTATATTGTTACATTTTTTTCATGATTCCCAATTATCCTTCAACTCGTGTCATAATAAAGCGCCTAATACTTTTTCAAGTTTTGTAGCAATCGAACAAAATGGCTTCAATTAACTCGCAGGGTTTTTTCATTAAGACGAAACTACCGACCGTCGTGGACCGTCGTGGCGTTCGATTCCCATTCGGGGAAGATGGGTTTTTCTATTTCCATTTTCTTCGCTCTGACAACTAGGCAAAAGCGCGGCGTTGAGTTCCGCCACTCAAAACGCAATGCCTCGAAAACGACGGAAAGCGGGGACGGAGTAAGCAACGGAGTAAACTAAGTAACGGAGTGTCTTAACACTAGGTTCCACGGTTGCTGCAGTTTCCTCTGCCTACCCTGCCATGTGCGGGATAAAAGAAAAAAAAAAAAACAAAAAACGAAACTAAACAGCAAGGTTGTTGCTATTCATTTTTTTTCTTATAAAAAAGTGACGTTACTCTGTTAATAGTACCGATTATGAACTTAGTATATTCTGAGGCATATTAATATTAGTTTTCAAATCATTTATTATAAGTCAAATGTAAAAAATATAAATATAACTGTCACACGTTACCTGCGGTTACCTTTGCCTATCCCGTTGTGAGCGGGATGAAGCGTGAACTTAGAAAAAAGCCTAATTCTTTATAGCTTTATGCTTATGAGAAGAAACTGCTTAGCATTCCATGGATTCACCGTGCGGGTGCCGGGCCCATCGCGTTGTAGGAAGAGGAGCTCCGATCAGCGCTTGGGACTTGCGACCCAAGTGTAGGTTTAAAGGGGCCCCTTTAAAATGCATTAACGCTCACCTTCACTGTCCGAGCTCCTCCCACTACCTAACCAAATTCGAAAAGATTCTGCTAATGCCGCCTTTGAAGTACGTTCTAGAAATGTATTAGTAATAGTTCTAGACAGGCCGAGATCTTTTAGCAAGCTAAAGAGAGATTTCGCTGTTATACCTCTCGCTCCTACTTCTACCGCGTATGAATTTACTCTAAACCTATTCCTGGTCAGTTCGTTAGTAAGCTCGAAATATTTATTAAGTTTGATATTTCTCATATTATATTCTAATACATTTTGTTCACAGCGCATCCACGTCCTTTCAGGTTGTAGATGTCTATGGGCCAGGGTGCCCAGTTAACATCAGGTGGCACCAGGGCCCTAGCTAAAGGGGGGCAATTCCCTACCTTAAAATCACAATGTTCTTAAAAATGCCAAAACTAAGATAAAATACTTTATTTAAGTGGCGGAACTCAACGCTACGCTTTGTTTTGTCACGTAAGTCACGTGCAAAGTATGATAAGTAATTAATCCGTCAATAAGTGGGGATCGAATTTTAAACCAGACGTTGTTTCTTAGCAGTCAGTAACAAAAAATGTCAATAATCACTTAGAATGAGTGTGATGAAATATATTATGACAAAATAATAATTTTAAAAATAAAAAAAAAATAATAAAAATATATCTTTCAAGTGAAATTATAATTAAAATATGTACTTAATTGTAACATCATAATTTCTTTACGCTTCACGCTTTATCCTACATATATAAGTAGGAGCATCTTTATATTCTAAGCAAATTCAAGAAATCAATCGCTTATAATGGGTTGATATAACTAGTTGTTCTGTTATTTTGTGAAAATATAATAAGCATTTATAAAAATTAAATTTATTACAGCGGCCATTTATTTGTTTTTTTTTTTCTTTTTTAATTATCATACATATCTTACTCCACACTTGTACTATCACATTTCTTAAAAATACTTATGTAGTTTAAAACACTATAAAAAGTTATTTATCTGTAGAAAGGATTGACATTTGCTGACCTTCATTACCATCGAATAACAAACGTGACGTACGTAATTTTTTTTATTTGAATTGCTTAAAGCAAAAACTAATACTTGTAAAAAAATATATAAATTAATTGTTACATCTATTCATGTTAAGGAACTATGATTTATAATATATTGCTAGTTTGTGTGATCAAATTTAGTACGAAGAAGAAGTATCTAATAATATTTTATTAAGAATGTTCTTACTGTGAATGTACTATGTAGTAACTCACTTAACACCATGTCATCTCTACAAGAAGGCAGAATGGAAAAACGTAGAGCATTATCATTTAAGTTTTAAAAAAAAGTATGTACTCCTTTTAACTTTTCACAGTAAAACCTAGTGCTCTTAACTCCTGTACCATAAAATCATCTTTATACCTATCAACTTTTCTAACCCACTCTTCAAATGTGACCACATGACGACATCTTCCACCATACTCTGGAGGTAAATATTCAGGGTCAATGTGTTTGTGTAGAGATTCCATGTTGTAGCCATGAAAATGCATGCGGTCCCATGCAGCTGCTGGTATGAATTGCTTGAACACGTAGAAGAAAGTATTGAGGATCCAGTTGTATCTGACAATGTGGAGGGCGTGGATCGGTATTGGGAAGGACACCTGTAAAATGGAATTTAAATATTTTATTATTTATATTTGTATCGTAATAAATAAATTACTTAAACAATTTACGCTTAGATTTTTAAAATGGGTTACAATTTTTAAAACGCTTTTCAATAATAATTAATGAGTAAATTCAAAGGTAAAATATTTATATATTATAAACATAAAAATAGAGAAAATCTGTAATTATCAAAGATTACTTAGAGAATTTCTTACTTAGTTAGTGGCTTAGAATTATATGAAAAAAGGGAATAGCGCTAACCTAAACTTGGCGTAGCATCGTAGTAATTTTCATTATAATTTGATATATAAAAATAAATGATCTGGAAAAACTAATTATAGAACATTACAAAAGCTAAACTATAGAAATAAAAAAATAATAAATTGCTAAACGAAAATCTGATGCCAAGAAGCATAAACTCCATGCTAACAAAGTTCCGGGCATCTAGTAGCATTTTGGATATATTATTATATATTTTTGTTCTTACCCCCATTAGACTAACTATTTGATATGCAATTGTCGGTGTAAGGTGCCTCACATGTCGTATACTGAGTCCTTCCAAGTCAACTATTATGGTAACTCCTAAAATCTGAAGCTTAGGCTGCATTGCTGCAATTTCGTCCATTAAAAGTGCACATCGGACAACATCATCTATAGGTACAGTGTCTGTATCCCATCGTCCTGGAAAAAACTTTGTTTTTAAATTTTTCACTCTAAAAAAGTATTTTTTAAATTAGGTTCACACGGTTCCTGCGGTTTCCTCTGCCTACTCTGCTATGAATGAGAAAATATTGGGGACAGCTCGAGCTGTTGTAAAGTTTTTAAGAGGGGATGTTTATACGGCAGTGTGTCTTTAGACTCTCTATTCTCTCCTAAAAAAGTTGGACGAAAAGTGAACACAGTTCTTTATCGTTTACATTACAACCTGTTCTTTAAAACCTTCTGTTGTTTCTTTATTGGATACAATTACTGTATTGGATATAAACATCAATTGTGTAATGTTATATCTTTTTTACCGTATTTTCTCCATTTTGTGTTCTCCATTCAACGTGACATCGGCGAAGTAAATTGTGCTCAACTGGAATGCTCGAAATAAAGAGAAGAAGAAGAAGAAGTTGTTTTCGTATTCTCAATAAGAATTTTCTCTTATAAAAATGCCATTCTAGCTTGTAATGTCTTTTATTTAAACGTATTTTCAGTAAGTTAAATAAGTTATTTCGTTCCGAACAGATTTCAAAACTATATTTTACTTTCAATTACTTTGTAATTGTATTATGTTAAAGTGTTAACCCAAACTAAGGATAGAAAAAATATTTAATGAGTATATGTAAAATTTTGAGCGTAGCGGGGTTTGACCCCGTTTCAAACTTAGCAGTCAGAACGCTTGCATATTTGCACGGAGCACTTGCACGGAAGTGCAGGTTGAAATCGTGATGCAATTAAATTTTTAATTGTTTTCTTTAAGTAAGAAAATAATCCCCAATTTTTTGTAACAAATATCTTACCAAATCTCATCAAAGTAATTCTACCATTGACTGGGCTCTCTGGTAACGTCCCTCCGTACACGTTCTTGACACGATGTAAATCAAACGCGTTACAATGATACAAATATATATTTTTTTGACGAAAATCTTCGTAGCGAACCATCTGAAAAATTAATATATTTTAATTTTTAAATGTTATTAATTGTAAATAATTAGTCTAACGCAGCTGTTCAATATTTAGTTAGGGAGTAACATTTTGGTGACGAGAAAAAAGCAAATAAAATGACCACTGTTGCGCATAGCTTGTGGCGGTTGTGGATTCGGTTCCCACTTACGTAGAATGAAATATTTTTATTTTTCTCCTTTGAACGTACAGCGTGAAGTTTAAATATATAAATAAATGTAACAAATATGAGTAATAAAAATTATTTAGTAAAAATACAAATAAAATTCAAAAAAAAATTATTTAACAAGATTTAATAAATTATTATAATCTGATATTTTTTTAAATGAACTAAGTATAACTTAAGTTATTTTTTTACTATAATTTAAGTGTAACTAAGACTTAGAGATACTGGAGAAAGGTCACGTTAAAAGCATGAGGACCTTCCGGAGAGCAGCATATGAAGAGGTTAATGACAGTGGACGAGGCAAAAAAGCTATGCAAGGACCACAGCGTTTGGCGCTCCGTTCTCTCTGACTACCCCGCTGGGGATAAAGCGTAAAGTTCTGTATATATTTACTAAGATTTGAATGTAAGATTCATTGTAGTACTTATGGTTAATAATTGCAAATTTGTTTCACCACCATGACAGCAAGCGTCACTATAGTACAAAATTCCATACTATTTTGTTCAATAGCGACTGGTGGGAAAATTACTGTAATAACAATCGGCATAAGATTGGAGAGGTACGTTTCCATGTCAAGGTATTTGTAACGAAATGTGAGTGGAAGTGATTGTTATAATATTGTCTGTGATCATGTACGCGTATAGCGCCTACTTTAGATATAAAGTGCTGATATCGTATATAATTTTTTTTCATTTAAGTATGTATATTTTGTTATGTCTTCACGCTTTATCACGCACATGGCAGGGTAGGCAGAGAGAAGTGCAGGAACCATAGGAACCTACTGCTAAGACATTCTGTTGCTTAGTTGGTGCTTTCTGACTTTTTCGCGCATTGCGTGTTGAGTGGCGGAACTCAACGACGCGTTTCCAGAACCTATTATTCAGAGTGAAGAAAATGGAAGTAGAAAAATCCATCTTCCCGGAGTGAGAATCGAGCCCACTAACCGTCGCGTTTACAGGAGGTCTTCATAAGTATATATAAACACTAAATGATAAAACAATGTGTTTGTTATTTAATTTAGTGCATTATAATGCATAATATGTAACGCATATGTACTTTGTTATTTAAATGCGTCTTAAAATGTTTCACATAAACTCAAAATCTTTTGTAGATGGAAATGTAAAGATTAATTTTAATAATAAATTTATAAAATTTCTTAATAAATACAGTCAGGAGTCTAAAAAGAGGGTAGTCTTAGTTTATAAAGATTATAAAAACGGTCAATTTGTGATACGAAGAGTACTATTCTGAAATATTGTTATTAAGTGATTTATGTCATTACTATAATGGAGAAACTCTGTCAGTATACTCTCGAAATATATGTTCTGTGTATAAAATAATACGAAATATATATTTAATAATTTACTATAACAACGTCTAATATTAATAATGTACATGGATAAATTACCTACCAATTTGTGTGCCAAAGCCGGAATAAATCTTCGACACCTGAGAAAACGTAGGAGATACGCGTCGTCAGTCCGCCGCGGGTGACACTCACCTCTTTCTGATAACAAAGATTTTTATTTCATATATATGTAAATATGAATATAAAGTCTGCGTAGCGCTAAGGCGCATCAATCTGTAAACGCGATGAGTGGGTGATTTCGCCATTTAACACGCAACGCCTTGAAAAGGTGGAAAGCGGGGAACGGAGTGTTTAGACACTAGGCTCCCACGATTCGGGCGGTTCCCTCGCCTACCCTAGGTTCTAGAGAACCTAATTTAAATTATAAATATAATTATGCTTCGTCACGTCTTATTATGTTTTGAAGTTATCAAAACATATAGTCTTTCACAGTTTGTCTCGTCGCAAGAATATTCTCACGGATTTATTTTCAAGTAGAGGTGTGATACCATTATTTTAGGCTTGTTTGTTTATGTAACTTGACTATGTTTGACTTAATACGGCTAGACGAGATATCATAAGATCATTAAAAAATGAGGCAACCATATATAAATCAAGATATATAAATACAAAAAATAATATAAAAAGCATGACTTTTTGATGAAGTTCAAAAAGGCTTAAAATTAAATTGTTATTTACGTTATACTTACGATATATCATATTTCGCAATTCTTCAATCGCCATGTGTCTAGTCTCCGGATCCTCATTACATATACGTCGGGCACTATCTTCAAACTCTGAATCTTCGAACCTGCTAACTTCCGCTTGAAACGCTATGTCTATAAATAATGACATCATTCTGGAAGTAATGAAAAGAAAATGATGAAAAATGAGAATGAAAATGAGAAAATGAAATTTATAGTTTATTAGCATTTACTGAATGATGCCATCGACTTGTATCTATTTGTATCTATTTTCTTCATCCTAGCAATTAGGCAAACACGGCGTTAAGTTACAATTCTCAAAACGCGATTTCCCGAAAGGAGGAAAAAAATGCGCTGGACGAAGAAAAAGTTGTTTAATAACACGCCTTGGGAATGAAGTATACTTTTAGGTCTGAGGCATAAACTTTAACGAAATTTACCACCGTAAATTAAAGAAAATATTTGACGTTCAAAAAATGAAGCAAAAAAAAAGGATACCTTATTTTGAATATTTCTATTTTTATTTTGACTTTGGCATCTGAGAGTGGACCGATATCAAATCCGTGGAACAAATGATTCGCCTAGAATTGAATAGAGCTAATCTATCTTCCGAGTATCAGGATTGAAGAGGCACACAGAGAAGATGAAAGAAAGTTGTTCCGTTTCGTTTACACATATATATAAGCTAAGTACGCAGAAAATAATTGAAATATGAGTCAAAGAGGACCACTATATTTTTACTAAAGAATTATAAAACGCATTAAACTCTATGTAAGTGCTAACTCTAACTAGTTTATGGTTGAAGAAAGTAACAGCTTACAGGCACGGCAACTTAAAGATAAAAATAAAAAAAGAATAGATAATAAATAAGCTTTTAAAATTAACTAGCTTTCACGTAAACCTATTGACATTTGCACTTGGTGAGAAATGTGAAATGTGTGTAAAAGTTGCTTTTACTTAGATGTACTAACAAAACCTTTCTACTCATTACCATTGACTATTCTCATTATATATATATATATAATATATATATATATATATATATATATATATATATATATATATATATATATATATATATATATATATATATATATATATATATATATATATATATATATATATATATATATATATATATATATATATATATATATATATATATATATATAGTTATGTCATTATATAATATATATTATATCATATAAGATATATAGAGATCTATAGTATATATATATTAATATATATTAAGATATATATATGGATAAATATAGATATATATATAGATAGATATATATATAGTAATAAAGTATAACACAAAGAAAGGACAATTCCTTCGAAGCTTGGCATAAAGTTGATAGAATATTGCCTATTAATGAAAAGTTAACATTCACCGCTCAATATTATACCTCCAACTCTCTTGCATGAGCAGTCAATGAAATAGAACTCTGAACATCACGAGGGGCAGTCAGAATATTTCAACTAATATCATGATGGTGGTCAAAGAATTACATTATAAATACAAAGTAATTTTGTGTGAGTTTACAATGTTTTCACACATTAACACACAAAACGTGAGAATTTGCAATAAAAATTGAATTAACCAAATGCAAAAAAAAAAGTAATAATTTAGTACCTACTAAGGATAAAAAAGTAAAGATTTTTAAGAACAAAATGGTTCCTTGTCTATTTAATTTTTATGTATTTAACAAGCTTACAAGCTTTAGTTCGCTTATCAGCCATAGCCTTAGTTGTAAGTAATATTAAATATAAAAAGAAATGTAAAGGTTATTACAGATGTTCACTATGATAAATATGAATTACCAAGTCCAAGAATGACCAAGTGTCTGTACACTACCCTAGCGTAAATTATTACCATTACCCTAGAGTAAATTATTTTTAAATAAAAAAGAAGCTTTACTAAAATCAATAACCGTAATTTGCTTATAGCTTCAATAAATACCAGTGAGGAAAGTTACAATGATAAAAAACGTGAAATATGTTGAGAAAGTGGCCCTTAAGCTACTTTCCTTATAAGCACTTGTAACAGAAAAAATTTAAACGCTTCTTACAGTCTAATACGTTAATATATACTTGTTCACTCTCTATGTATAGGTACTATCTTTTCTCTCATCTCTTCACAGCATCCCAGATACAACGGAGTAAATAGAGAAAAGTTCATGTCTGTAAATTTCGTCCAAATTCGAGATACTACGTAGTCACTCTGAACTGACGGCCTTATTAATTAGTATTACATTTTGAATATCACCATTCTTTATTAATTAAAGAAGCGTAATAATTGCGTACACTTAGAGAGACGAGTTTTTGACTTAGAATTTTACCTTCAGAAATTGGATACGCCAATTTTATTTGATATTTGACTCTTGACATGAGTAAGTCGGTCGGTCTCATTAATTTTGCCTATAAAAAAACGTCTTACTTTACCATCCCTATAAACTGGTAAGCTAAACGCTAATAAAACGCATATACGCAATATTTCCACATATCCTCTATTTATCACCTGTATATTAAAATATTTTTAGAATACATTTGGACAATTGTTTATTATAATTGTATGCAATCATAAAAAAACAGGTTCTTTGATAATTTTCTCCTTAAATTATATCTTTCTTGGAAACTTGGTCTGACACGTGAGTAAATAAACAAAAAAGTCACATCACAAATCGTCTAACATAGCCTTTTACTCTCTACTTTCTTACAATTTCAACGGTATTGCGTTTGCGTGGCAGTCTGTGGAAATTACCAACGTTTATTTTCGTATCTTCGGCCTTGTTAAACTATATCTAAACATTACCTAATAATACGGCAGTATATTTTTAAGTAACTTGCTTTTCGACTACATTTTGCAACTAAGTACCTAATAGAAACTTTTCAACATTGTGCCACAATGATGAAAATAATGACTTTTTAATACTAAAATGATGCTAAACACATTTTAATGATTTCTAGTAAATATTTTCATCATTAAGATTCGTTACAGTCGAAGTAATGAAGTAATATATCATTATGCCGGAATAAGAAAATTAGGTTATTGTTACAATCTCATATAATGCTAGCGGAAACAAGACACTATGGGCTATGAGCTTATAAGCGCGATTGTTGAGGGTTCAGTCTCTACTCAGTGTAATTAATATTTTTTACTTGTATAGTCTTTTAGATTCGGCACGGCAATTAGTTCTGCCATTTAACCTTAGTACCGAAAATTAGTCGGAAAGTACGGAAAAGAACTTCTTAGGAACCTAGTGTAGGTTCCTATGCCTTCACTGCTTTTTGAACAATAAAAATCAAACCTGAAGTTAGAAACCTTCGTGGCGTAGAGGAAGAGCGTATGTTTTTAAGCGCAACAGTTTGTGTGTTTGATTCCTACTAGCGAAGTATTAGGATTAAGATTACAAAAAATATTGTAAGACAAAGTGAGACATTGGCTCTTTTGAGCTACTGGTGTTAGAGTAGCTTGGCTCTACCACTTGAAATACAACATTTTTTATGTTTTTCTGTTTTTTTTTTTTGACACTATGTCTATGTTTTTATATAAAGTTTATATTTAATTCAATCTAATTTAACTTAATTTAATTTTATAACACTCTTCTCACTTATGTTTTCTTTAACTTGTGTTAAGTGTGGTTATGCATTCATTGATTTTGATATCAAAATTATTATTTTATGCTGATCATAATGTAACAACCGTTGGTAAATTTAAGTAATAAAATAAATAAATTGGTTAGTTATTATAATCTTTTAAATATCACTATCTGTAGTTGTGATTGAAATGCCAGATTAAAGTTTTATATTTAAATGTTTTGAAAGTAGTGCCATTGTAGAAATTTTCCACTTGTCTGTGTTTTTTAAGAGGAAAAATATTAAAAATATATAAATTACGTAATTATATCAACTCAAAGGTTATCTACATAAGGCATTATTACGTTGTCAGAGATTTATATCCCTTCAAATGTAAATAAAATTAATAAAATAAACCCTAATTATGGTTTTAATTTTATATTAAAACCATATAGATGCCGCTGTTATCTGAGACTCTTAATTTGTTTATGTTGATAAAAAATAAAAAATGTTTTATCATGGCGATTATACCAAAATATTATATATATATATATATATATATATATATATATATATATATATATATATATATATATTATATATATATATATATATATATATATATATATATATATATATATATATATATATATATATATATATATATATATATATATATATATATATATACATTTTTAGCTTCACGCATTATCCCGCACAAGGCAGGGTAGGCAGAGGGAACTGCAGGGACCGTGGGAACCTAGTGTTAAGGACACTCCGTTGCTTAGCCCCTGCTTTCTCCTATATATATATATATATATATATATTATATATATATATATATATATATATATATATATATATATATATATATATATATATATATATATATATATATATTATAATATATATATATATATATATATATATATATATATATATATATATATATATATATATATATATATATTTTACAATTAGGATACAAAAAGTACTTACGAAAAAATTACATAAAACATTTAAGCTTACATTCTTTAAGTATTTTTTACACCTATTTACATGAAGACTTTTTCTACTTTCATCTCATATATAATGGCCTAAGTAGAGACAACCTCCTTACAACCGAGTGGTAAGACTTTATTTTCCATCTTCACCTTAGCGCCAAATTATTTTATCTAAAAATTTTGCTTTTAAATTTTTCCAATAACTTCCAGTAAAGAAAGTTCACTACATCGTTACACTTCGTAGCTCTATTTTAATAAGCTTCATGGAAAAGTAAACACAGAACAGCGAGAGTGTGGTAAGAACCATAATTGCTTCCTGCATTTGTTGTGCAATGGTGTATTTAGAGCTACCATGGTGGTTGTTATTATAGGAATGGTTGATGTCTAAGACCGCTTGGCTTATTTGTCAACACGTTTACTATAAAGCAAATGATAAAGTATTCAAAATGAATATACTATAATAAAACAATATAATTTTGACATATTACTTTAATCATCTTTTCAGTTTTACTTCATCTATCAATTATATAGTTAAACAATTTCATTGACGGAGTTTTTCCCAAATCATATTGTTTTTTACTAAATAAAAGCTATTTCAAAACTAATAAATTTTTTTGCAAACCATTTTTAAAATATTTATAAATAAGAACTGATTATAGTTATTTTTACGTTTTTTTTAAATAATTGCAATGAAATTTGATTTAAATAATTGTAATGAAATAGATGTTTGTCTTCCATCTCACCTAATGGAGAGTGTAGATGAAGACGAAAGCAGTATACGCCTGTCTAAAAGAAACCTATTCACTCTTAAAGGCTTCAGGATTCAAGTTTTTAGGAAAATAGCCTCAGGCAGATAGATCGTTTCAATTCTTGGCGACTCTTACCAAAAACGCACTGTCAAACCGTTTAGTTCCATATTTGGGTGCGTTAAAAATCTATGGATCAAACTTTTACCTGCGCCTAGTAGTTACCCAATATCCAGCACTTGAATAAAAACGAGTACAGAAATTTTCACTCATGGCTTTTAAACACTATTTTACTTAGTTTTGTTATAGTGTGTGCATATTAAAAATGTATTTAAAAATCTTTCCAACAGATATGTCAATCATAGAACAGGAAAGTAGAGTAATCGAACGGTACTATTTCTTTCGTAACGTTACTTTCACATCGAATTATGGCCGAAATCTTTCCATTATTATACAGGCCGAGACTAAAAACACTCAATTGCTGTCGCTTGTTAACGTAAATAAACAAATAAGTAGGAAAAATATTTATTATTTACTTACGTAAACTCTATTTCACTTATTTTTGTATCTCATATCATAATAGAGAAACTCGATTATTCGACCCTCATTATGGATTAGCGATTATTTAGACTTCAGGCCAATTATTACCTACGAGTCGTATTTGTGAAAAAGTGGCTTCCATCAAACGACAATAACCAAATATTTTTAACCTAATTTCTAATTAAATATTTATTTTTCATTAACGTGTGCTAGTTGTTTTTGATAAACGTATAATATTATTCATATGTATATTAAAACCTGATTATTCGATTTTATTTATTTGTATGTACTTTCGATTATCCGGATTTTCGATTATCGGGATTCCCTACAGTAACAATTAATACGGTTTTTACTTTAATAGCCTATATAAGCTGTTATTAATTAAATATTACCTCCTTCTAACAAACTTTAAATTTCAATGCCTTTACAAATTAATAGTTTTACTTCAGGCAATAAATGAAATAGCTACTTTTCTCGTTATTATATGTTCATTCAATGACTTCTTATCTCGCCAATATAGAATTGCAACATACATACATTCCTACAAAATAGTAAAAACAAGTTTGTCGCAGAGATCAATTATTCCATAATTACGTTGTACATACATAGTATATATCTGTTGGTAAATATTTTACTTCTTTAATATTTTCTAATAAATATGACTATGAAACGAATTAAAGATTAAATTCTAGATATGCATAATTTAGACCTCTAGTTTTCATTTGTTATGGTTACATTAGCAATTTGTTATTTTCTTATACAACTCTTTGGTCTCAATGTTAAAATTCAATTTAAAGATAAATGTTATCAAGAAATATAAGTACACTTAACGTACTACAACGAGCAACTGTAAAAATTACAAAAAAAACCTCATATATATATATATATATATATATATATATATATATATATATATATATATATATATATATATATATATATATATATATATATATATATATATATATATATATATATATATATATATATTATATAGATATATATATATATATATATATATATATATATATATATATATATATTTCTTTTTTGAAGTAAACATATTACTTTCAATAGAATATGTTAATATATAATAATATGACAATAATAACATAGTGTACATTTGCTCATTAAACGTTTTAATTCTCAGGCAAAGCTTTGTTTTCTAGCATTTGTGAAATTTATTACGATCACAATAAATTTTATGATACCCATTAAAACTATTAATAGCGCTACTGCCTTTCTAACTAATAGAGCTATATATTATAACATATTACAGTCTTGATGTTTGATTGTACATGATGGTTACAGGGTTAATTTTGTGCTGCAAAATATTTTTGTTCGTTTTAAAGACGAGAAGTGGAGAATGGCATAATATGTTAACTTGTAAACTTTATTGAGACTTTTGGCTTTGTGGGACTGTGCCTTACTCAAAAATGTTCTTTTGAAGGAATATTAAATAAATATACCCTTATTACCAAGGAAATTCATCACTAAGTTTCGCTACTTGACAGGTATGATTTTAAAAAATTCCACAGAAATGGCGAGCTTCAAAAGTAGTATATATATATATATATATATATATATATATATATATATATATATATATATATATATATATATATATATATATATATATATATATATATATATATATATATATATATATATATTATATATATATATATATATATATATATATATATATATATATATATATATATATATATATATATATATATATATATATATATATATATATATATATATATATATATATATATATAATATATATATATATTTGCTGTGCACTTTATCCTGCACTTGACAGGATGGGCAGAAGAAGGGCCTGGAGTTTTCCACTATGCATCTAATTTTCTAGACATTAGCTTGACACTAGCTTATTGAATGACAGAACTCAACGTCGTGCTAATCCAGGCCAAGGATATAGAAATTATTTAAATCATTTAATACGCAGTGAAATAACTTAAAATTTATTTAAAACTCCATTATTTATGGTTCTTACTTACTTTCGTTATGAATCAGTCTTTGACATATATTTTTAAAAGGAACAGAAACAGGTATCACAGTTTGTTAACTAATTTTTTTATCACTCAAATATTTATAAAAAAAATTTATAACCTTCACTTTTAATTATTAATCTGTTTATACTATGTTTATTTATTTAAATACACACTGTTTATTCTTGCATTGGATTTTCATATTAATATTAAAATATAAGGCAACGAACGCGAGTAACGAACGAGAGGTCGATAAGCGTTTAAATTTAATATGGGTAAGTAGCCGAGAGCGGCGGCTGGCGCAGAGTAATGTATACAGAGAAGTCTGTGGATTATGGAATTGATTTTGTCTGTCTTTATTTTTAAAGTAACTAAGCAACTATAATTTACGCTCTTCTGTAACTTTGTTGCGAACTTTTCTAATAAGTTCGGTATGAAATATTCACTTACACCATTAAGTTTTTTTTTCGTTTAAATTTCACATATCACTTATGACATCTTTAGTCGCATTTCATATTTTTATATAATAATTGAATTTTTTATCCACCATCCAGAATAGTATACTTCTATTAAATATTTATAACCAATAATTTGTATTATAAATAAGTTAGGATATTTAAACGTAGCCGCTTTGAAGGGAATCATATTTCACTTCCGCTTCACTCTTGTCTTTACCTCAATAATTCATTTCAAAATTGCTTCAGTGTAGTTGTTAAAGTAAAAAGTAAGACTTTTTGATTGCACTCGCACTTTTCCAGGTGACTTCGTAACATACAACAAAACGGTCGTGCTTTTGTGAGACTGAGCCTCGTGAATAATTAGTATGTTTTTACTTAAATGTTTGTTAAAACTGTATTTAAATATAGATAATTAATTTTCTTTTAGGTTTTTTTGAGATCTTTAGCTAAAATATTGAATTTGTCTAATATATTTAAAATAAATAGCATTCTTAGTTTAGCTTTGTATTGGAAAATGTTTAAAAAAACTCAATAAAAATAATATTTTATTATCGAAGAAAGCAGGAACTATCCAACGGAGTGTCTTAACACTAGGCTATGGTTTCTGCAATTCCCTCTGCCTACCCTTCCATATGCGGGATAAAACGTGAAGACATAATATATATATATATATATATATATATATATATATATATATATATATATATATATATATATATATATATATATATATATATATATATATATATATATATATATATATATATATATATATATATATATATATATATATATATATATATATATATATATATATATATATATATTTATTTATATATATATATATATATATATATATATATATATAATATATATATATATATATATATATATATATATATTATATATATATATATATATATATATATATATATATATATATATATATATATATATATATATATATATATATATATATATATTTATATATATATATATATATATATATATATATATATATATATATATATATATATATATATATATATATATATATATATATATATATATATATATATTTATATATATATATATATATATATATATATATATAATATATATATATATATATATATATATATAGATATATATATATATATATATATATATATATATATATATATATATATATATATTTATATATATATTCATTGTTTTATTTACTCTATGCATATAACGAAACAAGTTTTAGTTACACCTTGATCTTGCGACCATTGTTATTAGCGTATGAAGAGCCTTTCCCGTGAGTACAAGTATTTAAATATACAAACGTTTTCTTTCAAAATAATATGTTTTAAATTTTCATGTTTCTTAAGTTTCTCGAAATAAAGAGTGACATTTGGCACGTTTTTTTTAATTTCGTCATTCGAGTATGCAACTGATATAAAACCTGAGCTTTTTAATTTTATAAAGATTTTTAGGCAAAAAATATAAGTAGGCACTTAAGACTATTTAAAAACAATACATAAATAAAATATACCTATATATGTTAATAGCGGTTGTCAACTTTTCTCAATTGTTTTCCAAGTAGAGTAAAGCTCTACAATATATAGATATTTATTGTGTTAATAATAATTATAAAGTTCTTAAAATTAAATAGAAATACAATCAAATATTGCAATTGCCAAAAAAATAGTATTTTTGTAGTACGTCATTCGTATTTAATGATGTATACCTCACGCGTTACACAGCACGTATAAATATCGTGAAATGGAAAAAAAGAAATTAAATAGCTTTTTCATATATTGCCTCGAACGGCCGCCGTGTCAGATACACCTGTATATATATATATATATATATATATATATATTATATATATATATATATATATATATATATATAATATATATATATATATATATATATATATATATATATATATATATATATATATATATATATATATATATATATATATATATATATATATAGATATATATATATATATATATATATATATATATATATATATAATATATATATATATATATATATATATATATATATATATATATATATATATATATATATATATATATATATATATATATATATATATATATATATATATATATATATATATATATATATATATATATATATATATATATATATATATATATATATATATATATATATATATATATATATATATATATATATATATATATATATATATATATATATATATATATATATATATATATATATATATATATATATATATATATATATATATATATATATATATATATACATATATATATATATATATATATATATATATACATATATATATATATATATATATATATATATATATATATATATATATATATATATATATATACATATATATATATATATATATATATATATATATATATATATATATATATATATATATATATATATATATATATATATATATATATATATATATATAGAGGACCGTCGTGGCGCAGAGGCGCAACGTCTGCCTGTAACGCGACGGTTACTGGGTTCGATCCCCAGTCGGAGAAGATGGATTTTTCTATTTCCATTTTCTTCGCTCTGGCATCTAAGGCAAAGCGCGGCGTTGAGTTCCGCCACTCAACACGCAATGCCTCGAAAACGGCGGAAAGTGGGGACGGAGTAAGCAGGGAATAAGTAACGGAGTGTCTTAACACTAGGTTCTTATATAGTTCCTGCAGTTCCCTCTGCCTACCCTGCCATGTGCGGGATAAAAGCGTGAAGCTAAAAAAAAAAAAAAAAAAAAAAAAAAAAAAAAATATATATATATATATATATATATATATATATATATATATATATATATAAATATATATATATATATATATATATATATATATATACATATATATATATATATATATATATATATATATATATATATATATATATATATATATATATATATATATATATATATATATATATATATATATATATATATATATATATATATACTGCGTGTGAGTAACCAGTAACAAAAGCAAATTATTTACGTTTAAACTTTTAAACATTTACTTAAAGAAAACATATAAAAATTTGAACGCAGCGGGACTCGAACCCGCGCCCTCCTGCGAACCGTGCAGGCGCTCTCACCACTGAGCCATGCGTTCTACATCACGCCGCGTTGAAATTCTTATATGCTTTTATACAACTTATATCGTTGTAAGCATTTCTGTAGGGAGATTTTTACAAATTTCCGCTACCCAAAGACCATTACAAAGAACAATCGTTTGGCGAGAGAGAATGCTATTTTTATTAAATATTTTTATGATTTTTAAAGTGTTAATCCACACTGAGGATAGAAAAAACACTTAAAGAAAACATATAAAAATTTGAACGCAGCGGGACTCGAACCCGCGCCCTCCTGCGAACCGTGCAGGCGCTCTCACCACTGAGCCATGCGTTCTACATCACGCCGCGTTGAAATTCTTATATGCTTTTATACAACTTATATCGTTGTTAGCATCTCTGTAGGGAGATTTTTACAAATTTCCGCTACCCAAAGACCATTACAAAGAACAATCGTTTGGCGAGAGAGAATGCTATTTTTATTAAATATTTTTGATGATTTTTAAAGTGTTAATCCACACTGAGGATAGAAAAAATACTTAAAGAAAACATATAAAAATTTGAACGCAGCGGGACTCGAACCCGCGCCCTCCTGCGAACCGTGCAGGCGCTCTCACCACTGAGCCATGCGTTCTACATCACGCCGCGTTGAAATTCTTATATGCTTTTATACAACTTATATCGTTGTAAGCATTTCTGTAGGGAGATTTTTACAAATTTCCGCTACCCAAAGACCATTACAAAGAACAATCGTTTGGCGAGAGAGAATGCTATTTTTATTAAATATTTTTATGATTTTTAAAGTGTTAATCCACACTGAGGATAGAAAAAATACTTAAAGAAAACATATAAAAATTTGAACGCAGCGGGACTCGAACCCGCGCCCTCCTGCAATAAAAATAGCATTCTCTCTCGCCAAACGATTGTTCTTTGTAATGGTCTTTGGGTAGCGGAAATTTGTAAAAATCTCCCTACAGAAATGCTTACAACGATATAAGTTGTATAAAAGCATATAAGAATTTCAACGCGGCGTGATGTAGAACGCATGGCTCAGTGGTGAGAGCGCCTGCACGGTTCGCAGGAGGGCGCGGGTTCGAGTCCCGCTGCGTTCAAATTTTTATATGTTTTCTTTAAGTATTTTTTCTATCCTCAGTGTGGATTAACACTTTAAAAATCATAAAAATATTTAATAAAAATAGCATTCTCTCTCGCCAAACGATTGTTCTTTGTAATGGTCTTTGGGTAGCGGAAATTTGTAAAAATCTCCCTACAGAAATGCTTACAACGATATAAGTTGTATAAAAGCATATAAGAATTTCAACGCGGCGTGATGTAGAACGCATGGCTCAGTGGTGAGAGCGCCTGCACGGTTCGCAGGAGGGCGCGGGTTCGAGTCCCGCTGCGTTCAAATTTTTATATGTTTTCTTTAAGTATTTTTTCTATCCTCAGTGTGGATTAACACTTTAAAAATCATAAAAATATTTAATAAAAATAGCATTCTCTCTCGCCAAACGATTGTTCTTTGTAATGGTCTTTGGGTAGCGGAAATTTGTAAAAATCTCCCTACAGAAATGCTTACAACGATATAAGTTGTATAAAAGCATATAAGAATTTCAACGCGGCGTGATGTAGAACGCATGGCTCAGTGGTGAGAGCGCCTGCACGGTTCGCAGGAGGGCGCGGGTTCGAGTCCCGCTGCGTTCAAATTTTTATATGTTTTCTTTAAGTATTTTTTCTATCCTCAGTGTGGATTAACACTTTAAAAATCATAAAAATATTTAATAAAAATAGCATTCTCTCTCGCCAAACGATTGTTCTTTGTAATGGTCTTTGGGTAGCGGAAATTTGTAAAAATCTCCCTACAGAAATGCTTACAACGATATAAGTTGTATAAAAGCATATAAGAATTTCAACGCGGCGTGATGTAGAACGCATGGCTCAGTGGTGAGAGCGCCTGCACGGTTCGCAGGAGGGCGCGGGTTCGAGTCCCGCTGCGTTCAAATTTTTATATGTTTTCTTTAAGTATTTTTTCTATCCTCAGTGTGGATTAACACTTTAAAAATCATAAAAATATTTAATAAAAATAGCATTCTCTCTCGCCAAACGATTGTTCTTTGTAATGGTCTTTGGGTAGCGGAAATTTGTAAAAATCTCCCTACAGAAATGCTTACAACGATATAAGTTGTATAAAAGCATATAAGAATTTCAACGCGGCGTGATGTAGAACGCATGGCTCAGTGGTGAGAGCGCCTGCACGGTTCGCAGGAGGGCGCGGGTTCGAGTCCCGCTGCGTTCAAATTTTTATATGTTTTCTTTAAGTATTTTTTCTATCCTCAGTGTGGATTAACACTTTAAAAATCATAAAAATATTTAATAAAAATAGCATTCTCTCTCGCCAAACGATTGTTCTTTGTAATGGTCTTTGGGTAGCGGAAATTTGTAAAAATCTCCCTACAGAAATGCTTACAACGATATAAGTTGTATAAAAGCATATAAGAATTTCAACGCGGCGTGATGTAGAACGCATGGCTCAGTGGTGAGAGCGCCTGCACGGTTCGCAGGAGGGCGCGGGTTCGAGTCCCGCTGCGTTCAAATTTTTATATGTTTTCTTTAAGTATTTTTTCTATCCTCAGTGTGGATTAACACTTTAAAAATCATAAAAATATTTAATAAAAATAGCATTCTCTCTCGCCAAACGATTGTTCTTTGTAATGGTCTTTGGGTAGCGGAAATTTGTAAAAATCTCCCTACAGAAATGCTTACAACGATATAAGTTGTATAAAAGCATATAAGAATTTCAACGCGGCGTGATGTAGAACGCATGGCTCAGTGGTGAGAGCGCCTGCACGGTTCGCAGGAGGGCGCGGGTTCGAGTCCCGCTGCGTTCAAATTTTTATATGTTTTCTTTAAGTATTTTTTCTATCCTCAGTGTGGATTAACACTTTAAAAATCATAAAAATATTTAATAAAAATAGCATTCTCTCTCGCCAAACGATTGTTCTTTGTAATGGTCTTTGGGTAGCGGAAATTTGTAAAAATCTCCCTACAGAAATGCTTACAACGATATAAGTTGTATAAAAGCATATAAGAATTTCAACGCGGCGTGATGTAGAACGCATGGCTCAGTGGTGAGAGCGCCTGCACGGTTCGCAGGAGGGCGCGGGTTCGAGTCCCGCTGCGTTCAAATTTTTATATGTTTTCTTTAAGTATTTTTTCTATCCTCAGTGTGGATTAACACTTTAAAAATCATAAAAATATTTAATAAAAATAGCATTCTCTCTCGCCAAACGATTGTTCTTTGTAATGGTCTTTGGGTAGCGGAAATTTGTAAAAATCTCCCTACAGAAATGCTTACAACGATATAAGTTGTATAAAAGCATATAAGAATTTCAACGCGGCGTGATGTAGAACGCATGGCTCAGTGGTGAGAGCGCCTGCACGGTTCGCAGGAGGGCGCGGGTTCGAGTCCCGCTGCGTTCAAATTTTATATGTTTTCTTTAAGTATTTTTTCTATCCTCAGTGTGGATTAACACTTTAAAAATCATAAAAATATTTAATAAAAATAGCATTCTCTCTCGCCAAACGATTGTTCTTTGTAATGGTCTTTGGGTAGCGGAAATTTGTAAAAATCTCCCTACAGAAATGCTTACAACGATATAAGTTGTATAAAAGCATATAAGAATTTCAACGCGGCGTGATGTAGAACGCATGGCTCAGTGGTGAGAGCGCCTGCACGGTTCGCAGGAGGGCGCGGGTTCGAGTCCCGCTGCGTTCAAATTTTTATATGTTTTCTTTAAGTATTTTTTCTATCCTCAGTGTGGATTAACACTTTAAAAATCATAAAAATATTTAATAAAAATAGCATTCTCTCTCGCCAAACGATTGTTCTTTGTAATGGTCTTTGGGTAGCGGAAATTTGTAAAAATCTCCCTACAGAAATGCTTACAACGATATAAGTTGTATAAAAGCATATAAGAATTTCAACGCGGCGTGATGTAGAACGCATGGCTCAGTGGTGAGAGCGCCTGCACGGTTCGCAGGAGGGCGCGGGTTCGAGTCCCGCTGCGTTCAAATTTTTATATGTTTTCTTTAAGTATTTTTTCTATCCTCAGTGTGGATTAACACTTTAAAAATCATAAAAATATTTAATAAAAATAGCATTCTCTCTCGCCAAACGATTGTTCTTTGTAATGGTCTTTGGGTAGCGGAAATTTGTAAAAATCTCCCTACAGAAATGCTTACAACGATATAAGTTGTATAAAAGCATATAAGAATTTCAACGCGGCGTGATGTAGAACGCATGGCTCAGTGGTGAGAGCGCCTGCACGGTTCGCAGGAGGGCGCGGGTTCGAGTCCCGCTGCGTTCAAATTTTTATATGTTTTCTTTAAGTATTTTTTCTATCCTCAGTGTGGATTAACACTTTAAAAATCATAAAAATATTTAATAAAAATAGCATTCTCTCTCGCCAAACGATTGTTCTTTGTAATGGTCTTTGGGTAGCGGAAATTTGTAAAAATCTCCCTACAGAAATGCTTACAACGATATAAGTTGTATAAAAGCATATAAGAATTTCAACGCGGCGTGATGTAGAACGCATGGCTCAGTGGTGAGAGCGCCTGCACGGTTCGCAGGAGGGCGCGGGTTCGAGTCCCGCTGCGTTCAAATTTTTATATGTTTTCTTTAAGTATTTTTTCTATCCTCAGTGTGGATTAACACTTTAAAAATCATAAAAATATTTAATAAAAATAGCATTCTCTCTCGCCAAACGATTGTTCTTTGTAATGGTCTTTGGGTAGCGGAAATTTGTAAAAATCTCCCTACAGAAATGCTTACAACGATATAAGTTGTATAAAAGCATATAAGAATTTCAACGCGGCGTGATGTAGAACGCATGGCTCAGTGGTGAGAGCGCCTGCACGGTTCGCAGGAGGGCGCGGGTTCGAGTCCCGCTGCGTTCAAATTTTTATATGTTTTCTTTAAGTATTTTTTCTATCCTCAGTGTGGATTAACACTTTAAAAATCATAAAAATATTTAATAAAAATAGCATTCTCTCTCGCCAAACGATTGTTCTTTGTAATGGTCTTTGGGTAGCGGAAATTTGTAAAAATCTCCCTACAGAAATGCTTACAACGATATAAGTTGTATAAAAGCATATAAGAATTTCAACGCGGCGTGATGTAGAACGCATGGCTCAGTGGTGAGAGCGCCTGCACGGTTCGCAGGAGGGCGCGGGTTCGAGTCCCGCTGCGTTCAAATTTTTATATGTTTTCTTTAAGTATTTTTTCTATCCTCAGTGTGGATTAACACTTTAAAAATCATAAAAATATTTAATAAAAATAGCATTCTCTCTCGCCAAACGATTGTTCTTTGTAATGGTCTTTGGGTAGCGGAAATTTGTAAAAATCTCCCTACAGAAATGCTTACAACGATATAAGTTGTATAAAAGCATATAAGAATTTCAACGCGGCGTGATGTAGAACGCATGGCTCAGTGGTGAGAGCGCCTGCACGGTTCGCAGGAGGGCGCGGGTTCGAGTCCCGCTGCGTTCAAATTTTTATATGTTTTCTTTAAGTATTTTTTCTATCCTCAGTGTGGATTAACACTTTAAAAATCATAAAAATATTTAATAAAAATAGCATTCTCTCTCGCCAAACGATTGTTCTTTGTAATGGTCTTTGGGTAGCGGAAATTTGTAAAAATCTCCCTACAGAAATGCTTACAACGATATAAGTTGTATAAAAGCATATAAGAATTTCAACGCGGCGTGATGTAGAACGCATGGCTCAGTGGTGAGAGCGCCTGCACGGTTCGCAGGAGGGCGCGGGTTCGAGTCCCGCTGCGTTCAAATTTTTATATGTTTTCTTTAAGTATTTTTTCTATCCTCAGTGTGGATTAACACTTTAAAAATCATAAAAATATTTAATAAAAATAGCATTCTCTCTCGCCAAACGATTGTTCTTTGTAATGGTCTTTGGGTAGCGGAAATTTGTAAAAATCTCCCTACAGAAATGCTTACAACGATATAAGTTGTATAAAAGCATATAAGAATTTCAACGCGGCGTGATGTAGAACGCATGGCTCAGTGGTGAGAGCGCCTGCACGGTTCGCAGGAGGGCGCGGGTTCGAGTCCCGCTGCGTTCAAATTTTTATATGTTTTCTTTAAGTATTTTTTCTATCCTCAGTGTGGATTAACACTTTAAAAATCATAAAAATATTTAATAAAAATAGCATTCTCTCTCGCCAAACGATTGTTCTTTGTAATGGTCTTTGGGTAGCGGAAATTTGTAAAAATCTCCCTACAGAAATGCTTACAACGATATAAGTTGTATAAAAGCATATAAGAATTTCAACGCGGCGTGATGTAGAACGCATGGCTCAGTGGTGAGAGCGCCTGCACGGTTCGCAGGAGGGCGCGGGTTCGAGTCCCGCTGCGTTCAAATTTTTATATGTTTTCTTTAAGTATTTTTTCTATCCTCAGTGTGGATTAACACTTTAAAAATCATAAAAATATTTAATAAAAATAGCATTCTCTCTCGCCAAACGATTGTTCTTTGTAATGGTCTTTGGGTAGCGGAAATTTGTAAAAATCTCCCTACAGAAATGCTTACAACGATATAAGTTGTATAAAAGCATATAAGAATTTCAACGCGGCGTGATGTAGAACGCATGGCTCAGTGGTGAGAGCGCCTGCACGGTTCGCAGGAGGGCGCGGGTTCGAGTCCCGCTGCGTTCAAATTTTTATATGTTTTCTTTAAGTATTTTTTCTATCCTCAGTGTGGATTAACACTTTAAAAATCATAAAAATATTTAATAAAAATAGCATTCTCTCTCGCCAAACGATTGTTCTTTGTAATGGTCTTTGGGTAGCGGAAATTTGTAAAAATCTCCCTACAGAAATGCTTACAACGATATAAGTTGTATAAAAGCATATAAGAATTTCAACGCGGCGTGATGTAGAACGCATGGCTCAGTGGTGAGAGCGCCTGCACGGTTCGCAGGAGGGCGCGGGTTCGAGTCCCGCTGCGTTCAAATTTTTATATGTTTTCTTTAAGTATTTTTTCTATCCTCAGTGTGGATTAACACTTTAAAAATCATAAAAATATTTAATAAAAATAGCATTCTCTCTCGCCAAACGATTGTTCTTTGTAATGGTCTTTGGGTAGCGGAAATTTGTAAAAATCTCCCTACAGAAATGCTTACAACGATATAAGTTGTATAAAAGCATATAAGAATTTCAACGCGGCGTGATGTAGAACGCATGGCTCAGTGGTGAGAGCGCCTACACGGTTCGCAGGAGGGCGCGGGTTCGAGTCCCGCTGCGTTCAAATTTTTATATGTTTTCTTTAAGTATTTTTTCTATCCTCAGTGTGGATTAACACTTTAAAAATCATAAAAATATTTAATAAAAATAGCATTCTCTCTCGCCAAACGATTGTTCTTTGTAATGGTCTTTGGGTAGCGGAAATTTGTAAAAATCTCCCTACAGAAATGCTTACAACGATATAAGTTGTATAAAAGCATATAAGAATTTCAACGCGGCGTGATGTAGAACGCATGGCTCAGTGGTGAGAGCGCCTACACGGTTCGCAGGAGGGCGCGGGTTCGAGTCCCGCTGCGTTCAAATTTTTATATGTTTTCTTTAAGTATTTTTTCTATCCTCAGTGTGGATTAACACTTTAAAAATCATAAAAATATTTAATAAAAATAGCATTCTCTCTCGCCAAACGATTGTTCTTTGTAATGGTCTTTGGGTAGCGGAAATTTGTAAAAATCTCCCTACAGAAATGCTTACAACGATATAAGTTGTATAAAAGCATATAAGAATTTCAACGCGGCGTGATGTAGAACGCATGGCTCAGTGGTGAGAGCGCCTGCACGGTTCGCAGGAGGGCGCGGGTTCGAGTCCCGCTGCGTTCAAATTTTTATATGTTTTCTTTAAGTATTTTTTCTATCCTCAGTGTGGATTAACACTTTAAAAATCATAAAAATATTTAATAAAAATAGCATTCTCTCTCGCCAAACGATTGTTCTTTGTAATGGTAAATCATAAAAATATATAAACATTTACTTACATAATCTAATTTACGTAACATAATTGTATGGTAACCTGATTTCGGTAATAGTCAAGACGTTTACGCAACGAATCTGCATTATATAGGAACCGGCTGCAATGCCTTTAGATGCAACTAGCTATTGATAAGAATATCTATGCGCTTGATATGTCACTGACCATTTATTACTAGACACTTTAACTTTGTAAAGCTTCGCTTTGTAAAGAATGTTATACTAAAAATACTTATTAAGATTAACATTTAACTATCAATATTTATTTATGTGTAATTTAAACTAACGATAATTAATATTTAATTATTAACCATTTTTTTAATAAACTAAAGGAAAAGAATTCAATTACGAATGAGTCAAAATTAATATTTTACCTTTGTTTCATATTGATTTAATAAAATCTCCAAATATGATAACATTCTATTAAATATTACTGTATATATTTAAATATTACTGTATTATATATTTATAATTCAAAGTCGACCAAAGGAGACGCAATATGGAGGAATTCGACTTAGATAGATTTTGGTTTGACATAACGAGACTTTGCATGAGATACGTTCTTATAAATTTGGAGCTGTACAGGTAAAACAAAATATTCAATAAAAAAATTTAAAATCGATAACTTATTTTTGTGTAAACAATAGCAGTGGTTGTAATATTACTATTTAGTTCGAGATACAAAGGGCCAATTTAATTTTTTTCGAGTTATGGTGGAAATATATATATGTGCCCAAATGGAATTTGCAGGGACTCTCAGATTACTTAAGCCAATAGAGTGTTGAAATTTCGAGTAATAGATGTTATGGTGTTTAAAAAAAATGAATTAAAACATTTTATCGAGAATAGCAGATTTTAGCTTTATCGAAGTTCGACTAGACGAGGTTCTATCGTATTTAATTAATAGCAAAAACAATATAGTGACAAACATTAATTGTACACCAATCTTCATATTTATTTATATTCTAGTCAACATTTTATAGCTATACATTTTCTCTCGTAAAACAATGTGCCTACCCTACGCTTTCCCTACAAAGAACCAATACATACAAAGTGAGTTATACTCTATTAAATAAATAATGTAAAATAAGTAAAAATAAAAAACAATACTTTATCTCGTACAACTTTAATATCTTCATACAAATTTACTTATTATCTTAAATTTAGTTATGTCTTTGGATTTTATACAATATTTGTCATATAAATAATAAAATACAATATTTGTCATATATTATGTACTTATAATATAATAAATATATATCTTTTTAGTTGCTTAACATTAAAACTATTCGTCAACGGCATAGCCTAAAGTCCTCATATCTTCATCAAACTGCTTATTTTTGTACTGTTTTATTTTATTTAGCCATTCTCTCACAGAGACTGGTTGGCGGCGACCGCCGTATCTAGTTGGTAGACATTCAGGGTCTATACACCTTTGAAGAAATATTTTAATAATATTTAATATTTTAGTAATAGCTTAATATATATGTGTATATATATATATATATATATATATATATATATATATATATATATATATATATATATATATATATATATATATATATATATATATATATATATATATATATATATATATATATATATATATATATATATATATATATATATATATATATATATATATATATATATATATATTGTATAGTAGTGTATAATAACCACGCTCTGCTACCAGAAAATGTATATAGTATATAATGAATATAATGAACCGCGTTCTGCTACCAAAAAATATATATTGAATAGTGGGTAGGGGTCAGCAATTGTGGAAGCGTGCTGAAGTGGAGGTTATTTATTAATTATTTACTTTATAGTCGGTTTTAGGATAATAGAAATTGTACAGTACCTTATCTTCATAATTCACAACACAAGCACTGATTGTTCACGTGGAATGCTTCACTTGAGTCTTCTTCACTAGGGGTTACTTGCACTATTATCTTTTGTAGGTTTGTCTTTGTCAGGTTCAATATCAAAGGGA